>PPHD01007013.1:0-23682 GCA_002909625.1 Bambusicola thoracicus
GAGGGGGATGGGACACAGGGATGGGACAAGAGGATGTGGCACATGTTTGGGACATGGAGATGGGATGTGGGAATGTGACATGGGGATGTGAGGGGGATGGAACAAGGATGAGACACAGGGATGAGACATGGGGATGGGACACAAGGGTGGAACACAGGGATAGGACACAGGGATGGGACACGGGGACACAGCACAGGAGCCAGGGAAGCCACCAGCCCTGCAGTGCCTGCGACGCAGCGTGCCACTGTTGTGCGTCACACGTCGGCTCTGAAATCCTATCCTGTCACGCTGAGAAGTGCCTCTGAAATGACTACTTTTCTGTTTATTGTACAAAACCATTTTACAATTGTTTGAACAAGCTCCCCTCTCCGAGCCCGCTCTCCCCGGAGACTTAATTTTCAAAAACAAATGCATTCACTGAATGCATATGGAAAAGCGCCTCTCAGTTGGGCAATCCGTCTGGCTGGGTTTGATGTGTCACTCCTGCATCGTGTCACTTTTAAAGGTAACATTTTGTTAATGGAAAACACTTCGGGGCTGTTTCTTCCTCTAGCCTGGGCAGGTTTGGGGATGGGTGAATGGATAGGGTCGGCCATGTGCCACCTTAATGTCCCCGTGCCACCGCTACGGTGTCACCATCGGATGCGCACAACGCACTGCCAGCTGTCCCGTCCCCAGAGCATCCATCCCCATGCACACGGAGCTCTGAGCGCAGTGGGGCAGTGGGGATGCAGATGCCACGCGTGGGGGTGAGCCCCCACTTGTGTCACTTCCAACCTGCCATTGTGAATCAAAGGAGCTGCCACGCACGCTGCCACCCATTCTTCTCATATCACTCACGCCATTTCCATGCTACATTGTGACAATGGGGTATAATTAAGGTGTCAGCATATCATTTAGCCTTTTCAATATAAAACCAGGAGACAGGCTGGGAAATCTGTAGTCTTCTTTAATGAGGAATGCAGGGGAAAAAAATAGAGAGGAGAAAAAGAGAGAGCGACTTGGAGAGGGTGAGACAAAGGGCCCTTGGTGGTGCGGAGCACCGCAGGATGTAATGGCACTGCTGGGGAACCCTCTGGGCTGTAGAGGCATCTCTGGGGTCTGGGAGCATCCTTGAGCTCTGGGATTATCCATGGGCTTTGGGATCATCTGTGGGCTTTGGGATCATCCATGGGCACCGCAGGATGTAATGGCACTGCTGGGGAACCCTCTGGGCTGTAGAGGCATCCCTGGGGTCTGGGAGCATCCTTGAGCTTTGGGATTATCCGTGGGCTTTGGGATCATCCGTGGGCTTTGGGATCATCCATGGGCTTTGGAGACATCACTGGACTTTGGGAGCATCCCTGAGCTTTGGGAGCATCCGCAGGCTTTNTTTGGAGACATCACTGGACTTTGGGAGCATCCCTGAGCTTTGGGAGCATCCGCAGGCTTTGGGAGCAACCCTGAGCTTTGGGATGATCCATGAGCTTCGGTATCATCCATGGGGTTTGGGAGCATCTCTGAGCTTCGAGATCGACCGTGGGCTTTTGGATCATCCATGGGCTCTGGGAGCATCCCCTGCCTTTGTCTGCTCCGGGTGCGGGCTCATGGGGAAGTTTCTGCAAGATGGATGTGCGGCCCCGTGAATGCAGACATGTTAAATATGAGATCCCGGCAAGAGGTTTCCTTAGCAACAATAATGAAGTGAGAGAGAGAGAAAAGCTCTCATGGCTCCGTTCCCTCCTCTTGGGACTTTTTAGTGGTTTCGGGTACTTCTGATAATAGAAGTGCATTTGCAAGCGCCCGGGCTGGCTGCAGGAATGCAGTGCTTGGGGAAGAGAGATGCGCTGAGCATCGCTCTGTCCTCAGGGCTCTGCACCACGCAGAGGGGCTCTCCTACCTCTGGGGACAGCCCCATTCTCATCCCATTGACCCACCAGCCCCATTCCTCACCCTTTGGTTTTCCCAATCCCACTGCCAAGCATCGTGCTGCCCCTTCCTCCTCAGCTCTCTGGGTGATGGCACTGTGCCTTGAAGCACAATTACAGTAAATAAATCCGATTAGAAGTACTTTTACTACCGCATGCGTCTCATTACAATGTGCCAAAACCCCTGGCTCCTGGGAGCTCCGATATAATGAGGCCAGGATGTATGTGTGCTGGAAAAATTAATGCTTATACGAGTTAATTTGTTTTTATTAGCACGCGTCGCCAGGCAGCTCAGATGGGGACGAGGAGACGTGGGGACCTGTGTGCCATCACCGCCCCCACTGTGGACCAGCTCACACAGGGGATGTGCCAAGCCATGGGGCAGTGCTGACCAGGCAGCATCTCCTCAGTGCCTTATCCCAAAAGGATGCTGGACAAGGTCACATCTCATTAGTAGACTAATTAAGAGGAATGTCATGCCCAGGGAGGTGGTGGGGTCACTGTCCCTGGGTGTGTTCAAGATGTGGCACTTGGAGACGTGGTCAGTGGGCAGGATAGGGAAGAGCTGGGGTTGGATTTGGTGATCTTGGAGATCTTTTCCAACCTTAATGGCTCTATTAATGGCTCCTCAGTGAATCTGGGAGTGGGCGCGGTGGCGATGGGTTGACTTGGTTGGATCTTGGAGATCTTCTCCAACCTTAAATGGTTCCATGATTCTGTGATTCCCACAGCACTGCCTCTATGGGGGCAGCACCATCCCTTCACAGCACAGGCAACGAGCCAGCCCCAAACCCACAGCACTGTGTGAGAGCCTCGTGGGGGTGATGGGCTGCAAAGTGTCCTCATCCCTTGGCCACCCAATGCAAACGTTTACATGGCATTGGTGGGGTCGGGTCGGCCTTTTGCCGAGTGGGGAAATACATTTTGCACCGTTAATAATACATACGTTTATTAAAATTAAACCACCAGCAGATATTACATCCAGCAGCACTAAATTATGGATGGGCCTTATCCCCAACCTTTGTTTTTAATTAAAAAGCCCCTTTCAGTAATTCCATTAAGGCCGTAGCTTATGTTTTCTTTCTCTTCCCTTCTTTCAATACCGCAATCCAACAGCATTTAGGTTGTGCTGATGAAACGTCTTTGAAGTTTCATGAATTGCTGATGTAATTGAATAAAAATAATATTATGGAGAGAGAGAGAGAGAGAGAGAGAGGCTGTTCTCTAAACCTAAATCCTAATGAAATCACCTTACTGCACCGAGCAGAGTGACAGCGAGACTCTGGATTTGTGCATACTCTGATAATCCTAAACCCATTAGCGCGGAGGCACCGTGCGAGCCACATGTTGCGGATTATGGCCAAGAAAAAGGCTCAGAGGGAATCCTGGCCCTGCTCTGGGTGCTGCCCACTAACGAGCCCCTAGCCCTGCTAACGAGCCCTGCGCATCCCAACCCCGTGCCCCCTCCTGGCCCTGTGTTAGCACGGTTCCCAGGCATTGCGCGCCCCGCAATTAAGGCGGAGGGCTTTGCAATTATTTTGCTGCGCGCTGTTTTTAATGGAAATATTAATGTTACAGAAGTGCCTCTTCCACCTCTCTCCTGCTCACCAAACGCTGATGGAGCCCTGAGCCAGCGGTGGCTCCAAGGATGCTCTGCAATGTGTTGGGAGGGTTTTTGGCTCCGTTCCCCCATTAGGTCTAATTGCAGCTTCCACCTCGCGCGCCGATGGCACAGCGGCTTTCCGGTCTCCTGTTCTTTAATTGTAATCACCTTTAATGTATTGTACCAGCCGCTGTTAACAAAATGATAATTGCAACATCGATCTTGCAAAAATCACTGCAGAAAACACCGAGTGCTGCGTGTTCACTCGGAGGTGAAGGGCAGTTTAGCAGAGCCGGGCTGGAGTCAGCCATCCTGCAGCACCTGGTGGGACAGTTCTGGGCAGCAGGGCCCTGTCTGCATGGGGAGCTCAGCCCGTGGCAAGGGGTGGTGCTTGGGTGGGAGGTGATGCTTCAGAGGGAGGTGACATTTGGGTTGGAGACGACATTTGGGTGGGAGTTGATGCTTGGGTGGGAGGTGACTCTTGGGCGGGAGGTGATGGTTGGGTTGGAGATGACACTTGGGTGGGTGGCGATGCTTGGACAGAAGGTAATGATTGGGTTGGAGATGATGCTTTGGTGGGAGGTGATGCTTGAGTGGGAGATGACGCTCGGGTGGGAGACGATGTTTGGGTTGAGGTGATGCTTTGGGTGGGAAATGATGCTTGGAGAGCAGGCGATGCTTGGGTGGAATGTGATGCTTGAATAGGAGGTGAGGTGATGCTCAGACGGCCTCCAGCAGGGCTGGGTACCAAATCTCACCCCATATATAGCCATGATGGGGACCATCTTGCTGGGTCAGGTAGGACCGCCTCGTCTTTCCTTCCTTCCCTCTTTTCTAATTTCTTTCTTCCCAATTTAAGATCCTCTCCAGGATAATGCAATAAAGACATGAAGCACCTAATTTTCATTGGGGGACAACAGACGCAATGGTATATTTACCCAGTCATACCATTATGAAATCCTACAATTAAGGCTTCAATCAGATAAATGCAATTACATAATACCATCTTATACGATATAATTAAAAACATCTGCAATCAAACCGAAGCCGATGGTACCGTAATCCTTAATCGGCTCCGATGGCTGCAGTGGTGGGAGATGAGCCCAGGCACGGGGCTGAGCCGCCCATGCCATGGGGACCACGGCGCTGGGTTGGCTGCGGGTGTTTAAGCAGAATTGCCTGTGTATTCAGGGCCTTTCAAACACGAGTAATCTTCATCTGGGAGACGGAAAGTGAAATATGTTATTGCCGGCCGCAGTAAATTACCCGTGCCAGCCCTCGCGTATAAAACATTACAGTTGCTGGCCAGTGCACTTACTCACCCGCGCTGTCTGAATCCCATGATCAATTATAAAGTAAAGCAGTGCTGGTCAGTCCCGGAGCGGCGACGCTGGGGTTTGTGTGCTCACCACGGCACCATGCAGAACCCATGTCCAGGGCTGGATTGTGCCCCGAAAGCTCTCAGCCCGGCCCCAAAAGCTCGGGGGCGGATTGATGGCAGCAGCTCCCCGTTGGTGGTTGGGGTGCCCCACGTCCCCATGTTGGGGTGACCTCGGCACCGCGGCGCAGCAGGTGCCGGTGCCGGCGCGCCTGCTTCGTCAAGGCTAACGAGCTGCGGCACCCCTGGGGAGCCGGGGGCAGGGCGGCACCTCCGACTCATTTATTTCCCTGGGAAGGCCTTTAGAAAGCTGAACCCCAACCCGTGGAATAAATAAAATAAATTCCTGCAACTTTAACAATCATTGTGTTGGATTTGGGAGATGTTATTCCTAGTGACAGACAAGGGCAATTATCTGCTATCCGCCAGCAGTTTTAGCCTAATTTCATTACTGCTGTGCAATTCTTCCCGAGCCGCTAGTCTATCACTGTCTCACAGAAAGGATTAGCCGGCACTTTCTTCATCTTCAAATGAATTTTAGCTGTCATGCCCTTGATGAATAGAAGGGGAGGACTGCGAGCCCACGCCGGCGAGCGCTGCGGGGACGGGAGGTGCGGTTTGGTGCCGCTCGGTGCCACGGTGCGCCGGCCATTGGGTTCCTGCATGCAGCCCACTGAGCTCTGCTCTTCCCAGAGGAAATTTGGGAGCGGAGAGCTGGCAGCAGGCTTTCACCTGGCATCCAGGATGGATTAAAATGACAGCATCTGTAACGCGGTGAAATAACAACAGCCATTCTTCTCCCTCTCCCTCCTCAGAAGATGTTTATCTGTCAGTCTGGGCCACTGAGGAATAGCGAAAAGCAATTTAAACCTCGGAGATGAAACCAGAGCGGATGCCACAGAGATGGGCGTCCAGGAGAGAGCATCCCATGGGGATGCGCGGCCCACAGCCGCCCTGATGTCCTGCTGGGGAAAGGAGACATAGACCTGTCCCAATGGGAAGCACAAATCCATCCCAATGGGAGCCACAGACCTGTCCCAATGGAAGACACAGACCCATGCCAGTGGAAGGCATGAACCCATCCCAGTGAGAGACCCAAACTCATCCCAATGGGAACCATAGATCCCTCTCAATGGAGGCCACAAACCCATCCCAGTGGGAGACCCAAACTCATCCCAATGGGAACCATAGATCCATCTCAATGGAGGCCACAGATTCATCCCAGTGGGAGAACCAAACCCATCCCAATGGGAAACACAGATCTATCCCAATGGGAGACAAACCCATCCCAGTGGGAGCCACAAACTCATCTCAGTGGGAGCCCCAAACTCATAGCAACAGGAACCAGACTCATCCCAATGAGACCCACAAACCCCATCCCTATGGGAACCACAAACCCACCCCAATGGGAGTCATAGAGCAACCCCAATGCGAACCACAGACCCATCAGGTAGAGGCCTATGCCCGCCCCCCAGCACCCAGTGCTGCTTTCTCCCAGCCTCCATCACTTTGCCCACGTTATTTCCCCACTGGCCCATCACCCCGGTGGAATATTTCAGCACCTTTAAATGCAATTTCCTCCTCCCTCTGAAATATCATTTTAATCCAAGCCAGCCGCTCCGTATACCTGCTCCCTAATAAACCTCTGCGACTTTAATGAACTAAATAGCAAATTACTTTTTTATTCAAGAATGAAATTTCATCATATTCATAATTCATATTTTATTTCAGACATCTGCTGCTGATTACATTACATTTAACTAAAATTAGATGATGCTCAGAATGTAATTAAGCCCCTGCCAAATTCTCTGGCCCACCAATACCAGCCTCGCTCAGCGGGGGCCGCTTGGAACCTAATATGTAACTAGGAGCTATTTTCTAGCTGTTTTTAAAGTCTGAAAATTAGCTGCCTTTATTAATCACGCAGACAAATATAAAGCGGAGCCAACGCTCGCTGAAGTCTCTAAAAGGGATTCTTTTTTTAATTATACACCGCACGGCGCTGCGACTCATTCTGAATGTTGATTTGTTGTGCACTGACATTTTGACAACTAGTTCTCAATTTGTCTGTCGTAGTTAGGCAACAACAAAGCAGACGGCAATACTTCACTTTCAAAACCTCGGGCACGGGGATGGGGTATGGGGGACCACGGGCACGGCCGGCAACCGGAGCCCCCAAGCAGGGCAAGGTCAGGACTGGGCGCACCCATGGGTGCTGCTGGCTCCCCAAGCGTGGGCTGGGCCCATAGGAAGGCTGCTGGAGGGTCCTTCTTGATGGGCGATGGGGTGGGATGGGGTTAGGGCTCACCCCGTGGCCCTGGAGCTGCGCGCTGACATTTCCTCTCCGCGCCTGACCCTTTTTTTCTGTTCTCTCCGCGTTATCTCAAATAATGTCACTGCCTCTTTAGCATCTACTCAGCAGAGCAGAAAGAAGGCACTGCTGACACGGATTAAACAAAAATACCATCTGTGCCTGGCGGGGCAGGGCAGCACCCACCGGCCCCAAAGCAGCAAGCAGGGTTACCGTGGGGGGGGATGAAGCAGCTTGGAGCAGCACCCCCAAAACATGAATGAACAGGCCTTTTGCATGAAGGGATTCCTTGTTTCTGGGTCGTGACAGAGCCTTGCTGCAAGGGAAGGCATCACCATCCTCCAGCACCTCTGGGTTCAATATGCAGACAATCCGGGACTCAGAGTGACCCCATGAGAGCGCTGCATCCGCACGCCTCCTATTGCAGGAGGATGGAGCACAGCTCCTGCCCACCCCGCTGCTGGCTACTAAAGGCAAACCCCAGCTCGTCTGTCTTTCTGCAAAGCTCATAACGTGAAAAATGAAGCTCAAGAAAAATTAGCCAAATTACCGGGCTAATCCTTCAGCAGCAATCTCTGCTCCGCTGCACATCCGTAAAATGAGACGGGGCAGCAGGGATGGGAAGCACTCATAGGGCTGTGGGCATGCAGGCACCAGGTGGGATCCATGCACCCCATTCAGCTGAAGGGGGAATTGGGGTAGTTCCCATACCCGGAGCCCTGCAGGTAACCCCATGATGCTGATGGAGTTTGGGAGGAGGAATAAATGGAGAGCGCAGGCGTTCCTTTGCCTGCAGATGGATGTGAAATCCGTGCTCACTTCTAGCAAATTGGGATGGCTCCAGCTGCTGACTTATGCAATTCTGGTCCCGGCAGCACAGGGAAGGCTGAGCCCTGCACAGGGTGAGCAGCATCCTTGCTGTGGGGCAGCAGCAGAACTGCAGAAAGCCTTGAGGGGTGCTCAGACCCCTGCTCAACCCACAGCTCCCACTGCGATCCAGATCATTCACACATCGCAGCACCTTCCCCACATCGCCTCCAGCACGTGCTGATAAAGCAGAGGCCGGCAAGGTGAGGCTGGTAGTTTGCAGATGAAAGCCTTACAGGTCGCAGATCCCCACGGAGCTCACTGTGGGTGGAGCTGAGGCCTCCAGCTCCAGCCCTGGCACAGCTGAAAGATGAAAAATGAAGCAGAGACAGCACAGCCAGCAGGCGTGACTGCTGGTGAAGGGCTCGCACGGCTCAGCGTTCCGGTAAGCAGAGGAGCCCATGGCACAAGGACCCAGCCAGCACAGGGTTACTGCCATCAGATGGCTCTTTGGCAGCTGCTATCAAGCAAAGGGGCCGCCGCTCAGATGTCCGCATCAGAGACCTCCACCCCAGCACGTCCCCAAGGACTGGGAGCCCCGTGCCAGGTGGCAAGTCCCCAGGAACAAGAGGCACGAGGCAGCTGGCCCACGCCTGGGGCTGACTCGGAGCTCAGTGACACTTGGCATGATGAAGATGAACCTGCCCTGCCGGCAGCCTGCAGAGCTGGGCTACAGCCACCTCCAGGAGCCGCACACCTGCAGCTCAGCTCACAGCACACCACAGTGCCACCGGCACAGCCAGGCTGGGTACAGCCCAGGGTATCCCCTACGGGGCTGCACTGCTGCTCCCTTCACGCTACAGGAGAGCCAGATTTCAAGTCGATCCACTTAAATCACCGCTTTTCATTCCGACTTAAAGCAGCAAACTGCAACTTCCATTTAGTTCTTTGCCTACCGTGGCTGCGAGGCCTCCTTCTAAGGAAAGCAAAGCATCCTAATGAGGATCAACCCCAGACACGTTGTTTTGAAGCGAAGTTTCTTCACAGAGAATCTGGCATCCCTTTGTGCTCGCGAGGAGAAGCTACAGACACATGTAAGCAGTTAGGGAGTCAACACGCATCCTGATACTCACATTGATTACGCTGTATTAGGAAATGGTAAATTATTTATCAGGCTTTCTGACTGGTGATTAGTGTAAAGCCGTTCCTGGATGCAAATTGGAATTGTAATTAGACGTGTAGGAAAGCAGCATCTGAAACCTGTTTCTATTGAAGCAGCGTAAGGTACTTTTCCCCTTTTGTAGCCAACGTAATTATCAAAGAACGCTTTGCATGTATAAAATATCACTTGATTAAAACCAGACAGTTCCGTGCCCCGTCAGCGCACTAAGCCTGGTCACCGGGCTGCCAAGAAGTGGTGCACCTCAACTTCTCACACTTCATTTCTTTTGCTTTTCTATCCCTGCCTTGGGAGAGGAAGGCACCCCCACCCCTGTGGCTTTATTACCTGGCTCCAATGGAGTCACCTCCCCTTGAATGGATAACAGCCAACGTTTGAAGCAGACCTCGTGCATATGAGCAGAAACCAGTCCGGCTATGGGACACTTTATCAGCCCAGACAGAAATTATGGGAAAGGGGGAACACAGTGACAGTTTCATTAGAGTTGTGCTGCCTTTTTTTTTTCCCTCTTTTCCCCATTTTAATTATCTAAGTCTTAATTAGTAACAGGTAAGAGCTCCGCTTAAATGTTTCCTCTCCACTGTGAACTGGAGTCCAGGAGAAACAGAGAGCCAAGTGTCAAGCCCTGAGCTGCCAAGACATTTCTCACCCCAAAATGTCACAGTGCTCTGCACATCCGCCTCGGCAGCCTCGCTGCACACCCGCACAGGACGCCAAGGGAGATAAGAAGAGACACCACATGCATCCGAAGCAGGAGAACCCAGCAAAGTGTCATTATCTGTGCTGGAATCCAGCCCAGACCCTCTCCTCCTGCCCCTTGAGATTAGCGCAGCAGTTGAGTAAGTCGATTCAAACCGAGATTTTGTCAAGAGGCTGGGTCTGACTCAGACCCAGCACGAGTGCAAGCAGTCGCTCCTGGATCCTCATTGCAGCCTCCCCTCCCTCTCAGACCTGAACTTGGCTCCACACCCCCAGCAGTGGGGAGAAGCACCCAGCAGCAGGGCACAGCCGGCGACCGCTCTGAGGGTGCGGTGCCAGGAGCTCAGCCCTGCCGGGGGGTGGGAGCTCAACTCTCAGAGAGCGCGTGCAGCACTTCGGCTTTTAAAGACGAGGAGGAGTGCAGGGTCACCCCGGGGGCCCCGATGTCGGTCTCCCAGCATTCAAATCCGCAGGCACACAAGTCTCGCTTGGCTGCTTCCACGGCCAGCGGGGTGGCATCTGCCAAGAGGAAGGCAAGAGCAGCCAGCGAGTCAGCCGGGGGACAGGAGAGGGCAGCCAGGGGGGGGGACTGCACCCTTACAGCCTCGTGCAGGGTGAGAAGGGAGCACTGACCTGGTGGCAGCAGGGTGATGCCGCAGCCGCCGCCGCCGGCCCCGGTCAGCTTGCTGTGCAGACCATGAGAGGCTGTGACCCGGCACAGGCGGTCCAGGGAAGGATGGCCGACCCCGATGACATTCAGATGGTGCTGGTTGATATCAAACAGCTCCTAAAAGCAATTGCAGGCACGGGAGATGAGCGCACACAGTGACAGCTGCTCTTCCCAGCCAACCCACAGCCGCCACCTCATTTCCGTGGGGACTTTGGTCACCAGCATGTCTCGGCGCCAAGGTCAAGGCCAGAACCCGAGCCCTGTGCTGTTTGCCTGTCCCTGCCTCCAGCATTACTTGTGCTGCTTCTGCACACCACAGTGACAGTGGTACAACAGCTTCTGGACCTCCTCGCTCAGGACGGAGAAAATCCTGGCCAAGCTGCTTGCGGATGTCTCTTTCAGGTGCTAAATCAGAGCTCCCTCCCCACTGTTCTGCCTCCCCCATCACACGGGTGTTGAGCCGGAGACTGAGCGAGCCCCTTGCTGGTCATGAGAAGGGCACAAAGCCAGCACTGCTCATTGCTGCCTGTCACCCCATGCCGCCATCTATCCAGCATAACTAAATCCAGGGGACTTCTGAAACAGCCAACTCAGAAGTGACACCGCTGGAGAGGCAACGTGGTGTCCCCCCTCCCTGGGCTATGAGCCAAGGGGCCTCGGAGAGCTGCCAGAACCTGGCACCCAGCACAGCGGGGTTGAGAGGGACCTCACACCTTTTAAGAGTAACACAAGCCATGCCACAGCCACAGCTGTGGGGCTGAGGAACAGAGGGAAGTGCTTGGCGAGCCGGGAGGGACGCCGCAGGCAGCGTCAGTCACACTGCGTGCCCTCGGGTCTCATGCCAGCACCACGCAGAATGGGGGACTCTACCTGCAAGGAGATGAATTAGGCAGTCGCATGCAGAGTGCATACATCACAAGTTCTGTGCTGGGTTGGACAGACGTCCATCCAGAGGCCTCTTTATATGCCTGAGCGAGGGCACAGCGCTCTCTATGATGATCTAAGACACCTGTCATCTCCTGATCCAAAGTCTGCCAGCAATCAGATGACAGCTTATGACACACTAGACTAGTTCGATGGTTCAAATACAATGCTGTCCAGAACTGCCTATTTCAGAAGCAGCCAAATATATATATGTATATGCTGCATATAATCATCCACGTCTCCGTGGGTTCTTCAGACTTGAAACAAACCAACAGATTCAATGCAGGGATCAGCTCACTGCAATTCTGCTTCCCTGGCATTGTACACAAGACTTTATGGCACCTTTCATACAAGGATCTCAAAGCACACCTCAGAGCATCCCACAGAAGCACTCCTCTTCCCCGTGCTCCTGACAGCTCAAGTAGTGTGGCACTGAGGTGGGGAGGAGCTGTCTGAAGTCACGCTGTAAACAGCCTCTGGATCTCCCCAGCTCTGCCCTCATTCCCCCATAATGGCTATCAAAATCCCACCATCCTCTTGGTGCAAAGAGAGCAGGACTTGGCTAAAAAGAGGTCCCAGCAGCAGCTCACCCCCACGCAGCACGAGATGCAGCACAGAGGGAAAAGACTTCTGCACACAGATCAGCCCTGCACTGTTACCCTGGGGAGGGCTGGGACAGCAAACTCACTGCCATGTGTGGGAAGAGGACAGCCTGCCATTCCTGCCAGTGACAGCAAGGACAAGCAGAGGTCCTCACAGAGAGCCAAAGGAAGGATTCAGATGCTGTCAAAGAGCTGTACCGCTGGTACCAAATGGGCCCTATCCAAGTCAGCTGGCACCCAGGCCAGACCAGGCTTGCATCAGCTGGGATGGTGCCATGCATCCTTACCCTGCAGCTGGAGGAATCGATGCTGCAGTGCTCTCAGCTCTGCAAGAAAAGAACTTCTTCCACTTGGAAGAGCGGCTCCCCCCCACCACAGCAGCCTCTCCTCCTTCAAACAAAGCCAAGACAAATGCAGATCTTTGTATGCACCTCATGCATCAACGTCAGGTCAGCGCTGGCCATCGTTCCGTTTGTTATTCTCTGGAGCCAGGATGAGTGGTGAGCGATGGGAGCTGGCTCGTAACCAGTCCATCACAAACCAGTGGCTCCTGGGCTCTCTGCTTTTGCTTCAGACCTGGCAGTGACAGAGCAGTGGCTGCACAGCGCCTGCCAGAGCCACTGTGTCTGGCTGCAGTGGGGAGAGGCAGCATCGAGGCCAAACACACTTCCCATTTCTTACTAAAGGGAAACAAAACCTCCAGGGCTCCAAATCCCCAAAGCATCAGAGACTCTCCATCCCTGTGCACTGCTGTAGGAGCTACGAGCAGCATTTTGTCCCTTAAGGGCGTTAAAAGCATCACACAGAGACCAGTTTCACTCTGACCTGAACGTTTCCTGCTATCAAATTCTTTCTTAGACCTAAGGTTCTTTAAACGACGTTTTGATGTTCAACAGTAAGAGTGTTTAAAAATAATGGTGAACAATCCCCTTACCTCCAGTATGGGGTAATACTCCGGTGATGGATTTGTAGGCATCGCTTCCAGAACACTTTGGCACTCCTGAGAAATTGCATCGATGGAGTCCAGCACGGGGTTCATTATGGCAGGGAACTGAGAAGCGGGGAAGGAGAGATGTGAGCAGACTGCTCGCTCGACCTAATGCCACTGTGATAAAAACCAGCCTTGGGTCTCTTGGAGCTGGACAGTTCCTTCCCCATTCAGTGTTATTCATTGACAGAAAAGCCCAGTGCAGAGCAGGCTGATGCTAAGTAGCTCACACCTGCAGAAAGCTGAGGAAGGAGCTATTCTTTTCATGGTTGCAAGGCTGTGATTTTTTGCAGCAAGCCCTGCTAATGCTGGAGAGAGGGAAGGAAGCTGAACTCTGCTCCCAAAGGATCTGGGTGTAAGAGAGGAGCAAGCAGGAATGCAGCAAGCACGAGAGAGCTCACAAGAGCTCCTGTGAGCCCCGCACAAGGTCTGAGCTCACAGGGCTATGTCCCCACACACAGCCAACCCTGCAGCCACGTGGACGCCGCACCTTCAGGATCTTCTCCTTGACCCCAGCCACCAGGACCTTGGTGCTCCGTGGGACTTTCGTGTTGGTCAGCAAGATCCTCAGCGTCGGCACCCTGCAAGCAACAAGACATCCATCCCCTAGCCTTTTTCCCTTCCCTGTACCCCAGCAGCTCCCCAGGCCCATCAGACAGCTGCTCCTCACCCCACCCCGTAAGTCCTATCTGAGTAAGACAGCCAAGACAAGGAGTCCCATCAGCTTCTGCAGAGTTAAGCAGGCACTCGAGCATCGCCTGGGTTCAGACTTCTTACTCTCAGTTACAGTGAGCAACTGTACCAGTGGCATAAATAGGACTGTAATGTATTTACCGAAATCTGTGTTTTTCAAGTAAGAATTTGCCTTGAAAATACTATCTGTGAGACCAGCCAGCAGTAGCCATTAAGTGCTAATAGGGCAATTTCATGCACTGTGAAAGATTTTAATGGAGTCAGATTAGACTTGGTTGGCAAGGGGCAGAGGGAAGATTCAGGACCCGGACTTGCTCTCCGCAGCTTGCTTTTCACACAGCCCTGCCACCAGGTAAGCAGAAGTTCCCCCTCCCCACAATGTCATTTGCTGCCAGGAGCAGATCCGTTCCCGCTGCCCATAATGCCATGAAATTAATATTGATCCTTTGTGCTGCGCTCATCTAATGTCAGATAATGACCAAACATTTCATTGTTCTCATCCACACCCCAAACCAAGACAACACTCCAGCTACCCACACCCACGGCAAGCTATGGCTCCCCTTCCACTACGCTGCCAGCAACCTCTCATCAATCTCCTACGATGTAACATCCACCCTATAGGTTTTTGACATATTCCGCCCACCGTATGTAAGCGTTATTTTTAAACTCCAATATTACCTTTTTAATGATGTGATTTTTCCTGATTGGTATCTCAGGGCTCCACCTAAAGTAAAACGCATGCATTGTCTGAGTACGCGGCGAGGAGAGAGAGAACGCGGTGTCGTAAGAGACAGAAGGTCTTTCATCTTCAGAACCTCACCCGGAGCATATGACAGTAATTGCAAGAAACACCAGCTAAATGAACCATGTTCTCAGACAGCATGAATCTGCCTAACCCTGCTGACTTAATGAGAGGGTCTGGCTGGACGCAGTTAACCCAGTGCTTTTCCCTTTGCTCTCCTCTACTCCAGGACTGCATTAATTTAGTATTATATATATTTTTTTAAGAAGGCAAAGGGTTTGGCCAGCATTAAATCTTCACTGGAGAATCAAGGGGTGATTCCCTGGGGCAGAGCCAAGCCCATGGGTTGCAGATTGGACTGAGTGTGTGCACTCATATCAGCAGCCATCCGCCAGCGTGGAATTCCACCGTCCGGAAGGAATCTCTCTCTCTCAGCTCCTGCTTGCACCGAGGCACTGAGATTAGGTCTCATTAGAAAGATTCTTAGAAGAAAATCTCCACAGACACTTCCAAAACACTTGGAAGTCTCTGCTAATTGAAAGTAAATGACAGCTGTCTGACAGCATTTTTCTCCCGCGTTATTTCTGGGATGGGATTACACTTCTTTGTTCGGAGCAGAATGTTGAAGTTGCAGTACTTTGCAGCAGGGCCTCTGTCCAGGGGATGCAGATCTGCAGTGCTGACGCAGCATCACCCCAGTCCCAGCCTGCAGATGGGATAAACCAACACAGGGAAGGGTCCAAACAGGGCTCTGCATTTGGGAGTTTCTGCTCTTTCTGCCCTCCCTCGGTGCAGTGAGCAGCCTGTTCCATCCAGCTTCCCTGCAGCAACCTCAAACAAGCTTTAGCATCTGCAGAACCGCAGCTCGTGGTGTCTGCTCACTGCCTTCCACAGCTGACACACGGTCTGCAGCGGGGAACAGAAACGTGGCAGCTGCTCCACCACCTCCCAGCCCCGTGCTGGGGAGCAGCAAACACATACATACCCCAGGTCCCAACAGCATTATCCACACCCGAGGGATTGCCGTGGATCACGCGCTCCCCCTGGAAGGCCCAGCTGTTGATCAGAGTCATCTCTTCCTCTGGCCACCTGGAAGGCAAGAAAAGGACTCAAATCCACAACCAAAACCAGCACGCAAGGAGCGACAGAAAGAAGCACATCAATGCAAGTCCAGACCCATCCCCACCCCCTGACATCGCCCCCACACACCTTGGCCTGAGATCCTGCTTGCTGACACACAAGACAGCAAATACAGTGAGAAGAGAGCACTACAAGTTGCATTTCACACATGCAGCTCCAGCCTCTTAATTGCCAGCTGCTCAGCTGCAGAAGCCTCACAAATTGGGTCAAAAGATGCTGTTAGGACTGATTTAGCGGCTCCGGCAAAGACTTTGATTTGTAGGGATTAAGTCCTAACACTTCGAGGCACGCTGGGTGCTGGCACTTACAACACAAAAGGGAACCAAATGCTGAACCTGGAGGTGTTGTGCTAAAAACACAGGAACAGGGCTTTCCTGTTGCCTTAAAAGCAGTCACACGTTGGTAAGTGCTTTGAGAGTTTAAATGCTGGCACAAAGGGCTCGGTGCTGGGTCACACTCAGCAAGGATCAAGGCCCCTGACTGAACATACTAATTAACAGACTGCAGCAGCACAAAAAGCAAACACAGAGCTGCCAGTTACCAAGCACTCGCTGGCTGCAGCTTCACCACAGTATCTTCTCAAAAGCCCGCAGCTTCGGGCCTGCCTGGGCAAGGCAGCACCCACACAACCACAGCCCAGAATTCAGCACTTTCCAAACCCTGCCTCTGACTCTGCCCTAAATGAACACCTCAAAGCCAGCCCCAGGGATCCAGCTGGCACCCCCCGCATCCCGCTGTAACACTTGGGCTCTGCAGCCCACACACACATTCCAAGCTGCTGATAGGATGGCCTGATGCACGGGAGCGTCAGATATCCCAGCAGCAGCGATGAGACCAAAGCTGGTGTTTGGTGCAGTAAGAAACACACGTTCAACAGGTTTTTAGGATACGGGGCCTCAATAGGAACAACGTGACAGAGGCACAGATTTCAGATGAGCATCGAGCACCCTTAAATAAAGGGGAACAGCGACCGACCACTGCTAAGGCAGGGCAGGAATGAGAGCCACCTGCTACCTGGAAACCTCTTAATAGAGCTCCCCATTTCCCCCAGGCCACAGCTGAACATCTTCATCCATCTCCGCGCTCCTTTAATTTCACTTGCCAGTATTTAATCTGCGAAGCATTCAGGAAAACAGCTCACACCACTGCTACTCAAAATAGAAGCGCGGTTTGCTGTAAACCACTTGTTTTTAATCCTCTTTGAGAGGCTGCAATTCTTCTCCACGCGGGAGTCATTATATCACGCTGTTCTTTTCTTGCGATGTTAAGCAAAAACCTTCTGAAGTCTGACACCCCCATCTCTCACCCCTCTGCGTGCCAGCTGGAAGGGGAGAAAAAACATCACGCCGTATTCAAGCTGAAGCTAAGAAGTGAGAGCAGGGAATGAAGACATCCACGCTGCTCGCTGTCTGGTTCAGAGCTGGCCTTTCATTTCTGACTGCCGGGAGATTTGCCCGAGCACAGCTCACAAACGGCTCCACTTTAGGAATGTGTTTCTGGGTCAGACTGTTAGCTCGGGTTCTGAAGCAGAAGGCAGCCATCCCCTCTTGCTGTCTCACTTTCAGGCCCGCACAATCCACAGAAGGCAACTATAAAAGGTTGCACCTGGCAGGCAGCGAACAATGGAGGGTTCTGCAGCTCCAGCTGTGATATGCATCTTTAAACAGAGCCTCCTTAGACACACAGCAGAGCAGACCAGTTTTTCAGGATTGAGCTCCAATGGAAAGCAACGCAGGGTGGAGGGAAAGAAATTCCCTTTCAGCAGCCACTGATAAAGGGGAAACTCAGGCAGGAAATGGACCACATGCAGGAAAAAAAATCCATGTGAAAACACGGGAGAAAAAAAGACAAAGAATCCTTGACTGCTTGAGGACTCAAAGTAACACCTCAAAGATGATCATAGGGAAGAAATAGAGGTTACAGAAAGCGTATCACATGAAAGGGTGTGTGTTATTTCCATGATAAAATAAAGCTATCTGCGTGTTACAAAGCAAACAGTGGGTCGAATGTGTGTTTCACCAAACCTCTGCATCCAGTTGCTTTTGTCAGAAGGAATGAATTGTAAGCATGATTCACAGAGCCCTGGGCAGGGCACACCTCTGCTGCTGGGAGGACAGGCAGCAGCAGGAGGGGAAGGGAAAGGAGCTGGGTTCAGGGTGCCACTGCCACAATCAGAATCCAAGCCCAGCTCGGATTCAGTTGGATGCAGAGACCAAGAGAGGTACTGGAATCTGCTAAGAAAATATGGGGCGCAGCAAACAGAATCCCCCTCAGCCCCAAAGCGTGTGTTGAAGGCAGGGAGGCTTCCCCGTTACCTGGCTGTGGCCTCCCCGTCCTTCAGAGGGCAGGAGATGGCTCTGCAGGCATGCAGCAGTGCTGCTGCCAGGCACACGGTGTAGGCAGCACTCGAACCCAGCCCAGCTCCTGTGGGCAGCTCAGACCACACGGCTATGTCCACGCTGGGAACATCTCTGAAACACAAACACACAGGAGCTAATGGTGACCTCTAATTCCATCTTAAAACATTCCCAAGGCAAAAGATGCCACGGGGAAAAGCTGGCTGAAAACTGGCAACATCAGCACACGCGTAACACATCCGACGCACACGGGCTTCAGTTAGCACAGCTGAGTAGCCTCGCTAAGCCATTGTGCTAGAACAAAGCCTTGCTGAATTGGATCTGTGATTAGCACAGCTCGTCAAGCTGCTAGCGGGGGCACTGTGAAACTAAGCACTTGGGTAGCACCATAGAGAGACCCTTCAAAGAGTTGGAAATATGATTTTACATGTATTTCTCCATAAAGTGCAAGTATTACAAACCCACAACTGCATCCCACTGGAGCAAGCTGATGGACACTGCAACATGCACATGGACACAGATGTGCACGTGTTCTCCAGTGAACTCGCCTGGGTTGCAACAGCCCTAAGCTGTAGCTACCCCAAATTCTCAAATGAAGGAGGTTTAGCCCACAGAAGGTATCAGACACTGAATTCACTGCTCATCTCTACAGCCATTCTTCTAACCTAACGAAACCTGCTGGGCCAGAACAGATGTCTGTCTATCTGCTTCTGTTGAGTACAGGAAGGGCACAATGACGGGAGCATCTCAAAGTCAGGCGCTTAAGTGAGAGCAGATGACTCCCAGCCCACCTGCCTGGGGCACCCCATCCCCCAAACACTGCTCAGAGCTCTGAAAGAGTCCCCTGAGGGGCACAGAGCCTAAATAAAGCACCATTCCCTTCAATCTCTTCTTCTGCATCAAACATGTGCTTTCTTCCTGTGGCCTTGGAGAAGCGATTAAAGATAAACACTCGAGTCAGCATGTTTATTTTGGGGCGAGAGGACAACCTTACCCATACTTAGCTGAAATAGCCAGACACATATAGAGAAAGGCAAGAACTGCAAGGCTGTCAGGAGCTGAGGCATCGGCAGCGATTCCAGCAAACTCTTTCAGCACATCCAGCTGTTCTACGCTGGGGGGCTTTGATTCATCAAAGTCAGCTATGGAAGCAAGCAGGGGAGAGTTTAAACACTCAGAAGCCAGAAAACTGCTCAACCTGAAAGCTGTATTTACAAGAAAGACATCTTCTGTTACACGAGACAGAAAGGGATGATGTGAGCCACCTTCACGCTCCACCTGCAAACCTTCTGGCTCAGAGAACCCCACAACACCCCAAGTTGGAGTGTTCCAGGGCCCACCCACCCCAAAAGGTGAAGAACCTTTTCCTGATGTTCAATGTGAGTGACAAAAGAAAAGCAACCCGAGCGTCCTGTATGCCTTCAGCCCCACACCTGCACTGCACAGAGCTGTTTGAGGTGGAAGGGAGCCTCGAAGGCCATCTGTTCGCACTGCCTGCAGTGCACAGGGACACCCACAGCTCCAGCAGTGCTCACAGCCCATCCCCTGACTACGGGTGCCTGCAGGGATGGGGCACCACCACCTCTCTGGGCACCCTGTGCAGTGCCTCACCGCCCTCAGTGCCGGCCCTGTGTTGGCCCCACCTGTGAGGCGGCCCCGCAGGGCGCTGAGCTCGGCCACGTCCCACTCCCTCCGCACGCCGACTCCGGGCAGGTGAATGCGGAGCCGCTCTCCGCCGCCGGGCCGCAGCCGCAGGAAGGTGCGCAGGCCCAGCGCCACGGCCAGGGCCGCCTGAGGGAGAGACGGGGCCGTCAGCGGGACCGTACCGCCCCGGGGAGCGCTGGGGCCGCGGGGCCCTTACCTTGCCGTGCACCACGGCGTGCTCGCCGTGCAGGATCACCTTCCCCGGGGCGGACACCAGCAGGCCGTGCTCCGACATCGCCGCCATCCGAACGGGAGCGCCGCGGTCTCCGAAGGTCCCGCTCCGCCGCGACTTCAACCACGCGCCGGCCGCCACGCGGAGTGACGGCGCCGCTAGCCAATAGCGGCCTCGCCCCGCCTCACCCTCCTCAGTTCGCACCAATCGCGGAGCCCCTTCCGAGGGCGGGGTTTCAGGGCAGCCAATCGGGAAGCGGCTGCGTGGAGTGGCGCGGCTCTGGGGTGACGGCGGCGAGGAGGGACGGGGGCCAAGCGGGGCCGGAGGCTACGGCGGCCGGGAGGCATGCTGCGGCGGGCGGCGGCGGCGGGCAGCGGCCTCGGGAGGCCGCTGTGGGTGGTGGCAGGGCGAGGACAGAGCGGTGAGGCGGGCAGGTGAGCGTGGGGCCGGGCTGAGGGCTTCCCTCAAGGCCTGGGTCGCTCTGGGCCTCTCCTCAAGGCTGTGCTCCCTTTAAGGCCTGGGTCACATCTGGCCTTCTCTCAGGGTCCCCCTCAGGGCCTGAGCCCCTCTCAGTGCCCGTGCCTCCCTCACGCCGTGGGTCTCTCCGCAGCCCTGAGCGAGGCCCTCGCAGCGCCCGCACCCCCAGGATCTACACAAGGACAGGAGATGAAGGTAAGGCTCCGGAGGCAGTGGGGAGCACAGGGCAGTGCATAACGGCTGACCTCCGCCCTGACTGCTCCTCAAAGGCTTCTCCAGCACCTTCACTGGGGAGAGGAGGCCGAAGGGCGACCGCATCTTTGAAGCTCTGGGGACGACGGATGAGCTGAGCTCCGCCATCGGGTGAGCCCTGATAGCCCACTGTTGCTCAGGCAATGACACGCACGGAGCCATGGCTTTGCTTCCAGCTAACCCTGCTGCTCTACCCGCAGGCTTGCTAGTGAGCTGAGCAGTGAGAAGGGCCATGCGTTTGTTGAGCAGCTTCACAAGGTGAGTGTTGATGATAGGCCTGACCCGCTGTGCTCGCTGCATGTATTCTTCAGTACTCCTGTTGACACGTAGGAATTGAATTAACTCAGTGTCGCATGTTAAAATAGGGTCTAGTAAATACTTAAGGCTCTGTGCCTTGATTACTCTGCAAGAAGTAAACTTTTTGAGCCAGAAGAGATGCTGGCAGATCAGGTAGGTTAGTTGTGGGCAGACAGACGTGTCTGCATGTACCCAGATCTGTTCCTCCATGCAGTCACAGACATGAGTGCAGTTTTTCATGTAGCCTCAAAATGGGACTGTAGCCATGTGGGCGATGGTGGGAGACAGCTCCCACTGTAGCAGCGTGTGGGTTATACTAATTAGCTTTGCTATGCACAGGAACTCAAAATGAGCTGATTAGAGATCTTATAAAGCTTTGCTAAGTTGCCTCTGAAATATCCCAGGCAGTGGAGAGATGCTCCTCTTGGAAACAGATGTGCCATCGAGCCAGCATTGTCTCCAGCTGTTTGTCACTGCTTTTCCTTCAGAGGTTACTGCTTTGGTGTTCTACCAGCAAAGGGATTATATGAGCACATCCTGGCCTGCTCTCTGTACAGTCAGCCAGGGTGGCTTAATGTGCCAGTGAAAACGAGTGCACGCGGTAATCTGGCTTCTCATAAAGCAATTAGGGAGCACTTATCTGATCCCTCCTGCCAGCAGGCTGGGGATGATGAACAACAAGGGTAGGATCTTCTTTAATCAGCACAACCAGCTGTCACCTCCCAGAGCTTGCTGTGGTTGTACTGAAGCATCAAGGGATAATGAAGGCGCTTCTTATTTTTGTCCTGATTGCCACATCTAGGTCCAGTGTATGCTGCAGGATGTGGGCTCCAACATCGCAACACCTCTCTCCTCAGCCAGAGAAGCTCACTTAAGTAAGCCTCAGAGGTCCTATCCTGGGATAACAGTTCTTGCATCCCATCCATCCCACACTGGCACTGGGAAGGCTCTCCCAGCGTGTGGTAGTCAGAGCTGCCCAAGGGCTGCTCCATACCGTGTGTGTGGGTGCTGAATGAGCAGCACGTGGTCTCACAGGCTGCTGCTGCTGCATCTGTGTGACTGAGTGTAAGCTGCCCTGGGGCACTGCCCCACAATTGACACGCAGCCACAGCTGCTGAATGGGGAGCTGGACTTGCTCCAGCAAGATGATTTTTGGGGGATGTGTTCTTAAGGCTCGCTGGTCTAAGAAACGTGAAAGTAGAGCCCTATCTGTAGGCTGAATGATTTCTACATTTCTTGTAGCTGACTTTTCTTTTCTCTCTGTAGAAAGAACATCTTTTAGTGAGGAGCCTATTCTGGAGCTGGAGAAGTGGATTGACAGATACTCAGAGCAGCTCCCTCCGCTTAGAGCTTTCATCTTGCCAGTAGGTACTGCTTATGCCACTCACTGACAGGAGAAGGCTGGCCTTGTTAGAGTAAATCTGCTTTACTGTTTGCCTTGGAAGCTGGGGGAAAACAGGTTGTGAAGCTGTTATTTGTGTGGGCAAATACCAAGGAAAGCAGAGAGAAGGAACAGGTCAAGTTAAGTTTCTCCGTCCTTCTGCCGTAATGCAGCATTCATTTGTGCATGTGTGAGATGTGATAAGCTTTGCTGCAATTATACAGTAAGGTAGATGGTTATGTGTTGTTAGCAGGCGCTGATGTGCTGTTTCATTGTTGTTTCAGTCGGGAGGTAAAAGCAGTGCTGCTCTCCATTTTTCCCGAGCTGTCTGCCGCAGAGCTGAGAGGTGGTGAGTGTTGGCTGTTAGTGTAACTGAACAAAGTGGGTAGAAGATGATCATACCGTTACAACGAGAGCAAATTGTCACAACCAGAGCAACTGACCATAACTGTTCTGCACTCAGCTCTGCATGTTTGTGTTAGTCAAATTCCTAGAGTGCAGTCAGCAAAAAAAACCAAATCTCCCTTTCCCCCCCTGGACTGGTTTGTATGAGCTAAGAACTTCAGAAAGGACAGGTTTATGTTGAGATGCATCTGTGTATTCGGCTAGTATCTAGTTTGCTAGGTATACTTTATAGGTGAGAAGCCATGGAAGCTGGGGGTGCTGGCAGGCAGAATGTGGTGAGGTCTGGTGCTCCAGAATGCTCACAGCTAGCCAGTTAAATACACCAAAACTCTCCTTTTTCTTGCCTAGTGTGGTTCCCTTAGTACAAGCAGGGGAAGCAGATCCAAACGTGGCCAAATATTTGAACAGGTAAAGAAATCCATCTCCTTTTTCTGTACTGCTGAAGCGTGTGTGGTGTTGTTCCCTCACTCTCATTGTAAAACTGTGGGGCTTCGCCTTCCAAGGAGCTTGCCTTCTACATTAAGACCTCTGAAGTCTGAAGCAGCAGCTTTTACAAAAGTATTGTTGCATGGTGTCTGCAGAGACTACTGGGGTGCTGAGGGGGCAGCCACTTAACTTTCTGCTTCAAGGTGGAAATCGCTTCTTGCGTGGGTTCTCTGCCTTGCTTTACTTGCAGTTCTTGTGCTGTAATGAAACGTGCTTTGTTGCACAGCTGCATGCTGCTGGCTACACCTGATGTGCGTAGCAGTTTCATTGCTTTTCCCTTGGTTTGCAGACTGAGCGACTACCTCTTCGTTTTGGCACGTTATGCTGCAATGAAGGAAGGGAAGGAAGAGAAAATATATACAAAGCCAGAACCATAACTGGGAGCTGGGATGTTTATGTTGTAGATCTTGGAAAGCTAAATCCAGCAGAGTGCTTTCCCAGGCATGGATGGCAAAGAGAACAAGCCCGAATTGGGAATGTGAGCTGCCAAAGACTTCCAGTTAACAT
>PPHD01007014.1:6274-23680 GCA_002909625.1 Bambusicola thoracicus
ATGGGGAGGGGGGGAGGGGGGAAGGTGTTTTCTGGCTGAGAGGTGCAAGGCTCAGACCTTCTGAATGGGACTGTTGACCCACAGATATTTCCTGGCAGCACTGTAGTATGGATAGTGGATGGTATTCACATCCCCACACACTGTCTCGAGGAATCACAGAATCACAGAATCATAGGGGTTGGAAGAGACCTCTGGAGATCATCCTGTCTGCTAAAGCAGATTCTCTATGGCAGACTGCAGAGGAAAGCATCAGTGGGTTTATGAATATCTCCAGAGAAGGGGATTCCAAAAGCTCCTTGGGTAGTTCTTGTGATCATGTTAATCATAAGAAAGACTCTTATTTTGGAGACATGTCTGGATTTCTTTGGAGAGCCATGGCTGCTGGAGCCAGTTATAACAACCCAATTCATTACATCTATTCTCATGCAACTGGGGATAGACATGGACAGGTCAGCATCCTGTCCTCCAAGGAGACATCAGTCATCATGAACTCCATGATGGGGTCTATGCTGTAAGTGAAATTGCTTAAGAGCTGTTGCCCTGTAAAAAACAGCTGTCTCCATACCACAGCCCATGGTAGTTTGGCCCTGAGCTCTTAAAGAGCAGAGGTGGTGTATACTTTACTTTTGGAAGTAGAGGCATGTCAGAATATACTCTAGAAAAAAACTGAATCAATGCAAGGATCATGACAGTTTGTGATATCAGGCTTAGCATCTTTAGAAACTTGGCAACATTTTCCAAGCAGGGACCACCAGGACTGGGCCACTGATCCAACTAAACACAGCTTGGGGACAAGGAACAAGTACACACTGTGATGCTGTGATTATGTGGTCTATACACACGAGAAACAATGTTGGCACTGAAACAGGATTTGTGATGCTTAGGCTATTTTGGACAAAAACTGAGATACTCCTGGAAATGGTTACAACCACTCCACTTCTTGACCTCACTGAGGGTTTTGCTGCTGGCTTCTTCAGGATAGCTGTGCTAGAGGGCCATGCTGCCCAAAGCTCTGAAGACTCCTCTTGAACACAAGTGGTTTGTCCCTCCTGGGGAAAGGCCCACAGGGTCTTTGAGAAAGGAAGTTCAAAAACTGAGCCATGGTGTGATCATCCCCTTATCCCACAAGTCATTCTTTTCCAATCACTTAGCATCCTGCATATTTGCCTCTACAAGGATTACTCACACAGCCAGCATTTCTCTGCAGCTCTCTCCATCCCTTATCGCCTCTAAGCACGTTGCTATTAGTTGCTCAAGTAAGAGGGAGATGGTAGGTGTAGCTGTATCCAGCTTTCCTGAGGTCTGTGTGTGAATGATGAAAGTTTCTTATGATTTTAAAGAAAGAAAGAGAACTTGTGCTGCAAGGTGCTGCAGTTTGGGTTAGACTTGAGGCTCAGTTCGATCATGGGTGTTCAACCTTCTGTCTTGCCTGGACTGCACTGAGTGGAGATGAATTGTCTTGGACTGCATATAAAATATATAATATAGTTAATGTATTAAGTAACAAAACTTACTTTATTATTTTTTTTTTTTTTACTAAAATATAAAAAAGAGCAACAAAACATAAATCTAGTGGGATATTTGACCTTGTTTTTGTGAAACTAATGCATTAATGTCTGGTTCAATAGAAGTGGTTGCAATTCTTAGTGAGTTCTCAAGGTGTTCATCAGAGACTTTTGATGAAACTTTACCCCTCCTGTGCTCCATCCTTGAAAACAGTTGTTCACAAATGTACATGCTGCCAAAAAGTGATGACATGAATAAAGTGCAATTGTGAAGCGAGGGATATCTTTCTCTGGTAAGACAGGGCTTATAAAAGTTCAGTAGAGAGACATGACCAAATTTTTCTGTTGAATATCTGATTGCAAGTGTATACATTCCATTTGAAAAATTCACAGGTAATGTATTTATGTTGAGTATTGCAGAACAAGCTGAGTTGCAGCTGGTTTAGTAGTCAAAGTAGTTTCCAGACTCCTTCTTTCATGTTCTGCCACATTTCTACTGAGATCTTGAAATAGTATAAGGAAGTATTTTTATCTTCACTCTTTGCAGGAGAAAAACTGAGGCAAGGCTACATTTGCAGTCATTGAATCAGCCAATTGGAGAACTGGGAATAAGCATCCTAAAACCCTGGTATTTAGCCCAATTCTCTGTTAAACATCATGCCTATCTATAAGTTTAGAGGTAGGCGAGTTGTCCCACTAAGACCAAAGGGAGCTGCTCACTTTGCAGCTCAGGGTAAGGGCATCTCCATGGCCCTGTGAGTGAGTTCAAGGCCAATCTGTGCAGCCTCTTCATGTACACCAGGGCAGAGGTCAGGCCACAATACTCCAAGAAGTCATTAAGAGAAAAAGCAATTGACTTCTTTTTTTGCTTGCATTAACTTTGCTGATCTCCTGGCCTGAAGTGTTTATTTTGAAAAAGATTCTGTCATTGCTACTGCACCAAGGAGACAGAATAATGCCATTAGTATTGTTTGTTTTGGTTGGAGGAAAAGCACTCTGAGCCTTTAACAAATATCCTCTTGTTAGAAATTGGAAACATATAATTAGGACAGACTCTCCAGTTATTTTAACGAGATTTCAGTTTCCTCTCTCTCTCCCTCTCTGCTGCTCTCCTTCCCAGTTTTAATGAGATACCAATTTCCTCCCTTCTCATTTGCAGATGCCTTTCCAATAAAACAGACAGCTTTGATTTTCATCTTAGCATGCATTCTTAGCCTTAATTTATTCATCTACACAAGTTGCCCACCACACTCTCCACACTCTCCATGTGCTAAACGGCTGTTAATCGCTGAAAAATTAACAAGGTGTTTAACGCCGAAAAAGAAAAAAAAAGAAAAAAAAGAAAAAAAAAATAGGCTAAAAACGTCTTTTTCTTGTTAGATGGAAAGACTTGTGTTTTTCTCACATACCCGAAGTTCTCTTAATACCAGGCACCAAGAGCAGCACAGGACAGCATTTTGCAGCTTCCCTCTATCTTTCCTGGACTGCTTCTGCTCCACAGCTACTACGCTGTCTTCTCCAAACATCTCCTCCAGCCTTCTCTGTAAGCAGGGAAGAAATCATACGCTTTCCTTTGTAAAGTTGACTCTAGGCCAGTTTATTTTAATTGCAGAAATGCTGTCGGTCTGTGGGCAGCCAGGAAGATTTGTAGGTGTTGAAGGCATGAAGAGAAGCTCCTTTCTCAGTGTAGCTGATTCAGTATAGGCAATTCCTCCCTTGAGATTTTGGGAGATGCAGCCTTGGCAAGTTTGGTCAGTAAACTGTTTATTTATGAACAGTTATTTTTATTTCACTAAAATAGCTCTTTAAGAGCTGCAGAAATCCTGAAAATTAGCATGGAGTAGGGATCATATTGTAGCAAAGAATATGGGCTTTATATTTTATTCAGCCCAGCCACCAGAAGAGATTTTCTGCAGGTATGGCATTTCCATTACCTGAGATGTGCCTTCACGGAATGCTAGCTTAGTAGATCTTATTTTTGCAGAAGTGAGATGGCTCCATGCTTAGATTCTGTCTTGTGTCTCAGGAAGATGGCAGGTGGATATTGCAGTCAGGTGGTGGACTGTGCAGAAATCCCGATGATGCACAATGATGAAAGTGCCACAGAAAATGGTCCTGTTGACATGTTCTGGAGCATTTTCCCTCTCTTACTCTATGACAGATGGAGAAGCAGCTTGATCTTTCTACGTCATCTCAGTTTTACTCTGATATCACACTGTTGTGGCATCAGGAAAACTTTAATTTCCTTTGCTTTGAAACAAATAATATGCTATAACTGTCCTCTTCCTGATACGCTCCTCTCAAACAGAAGTCTCAGGATTCTGTAGATGAGCAGCAAAGTCATACCTTGGAACCTTCCAAAGTTCTTTATAGAAGATGAGACCTAATTGCTTTTTGATCTCCATCCTGTGAATTTCCAGTAATGTTCCAACAACTTCTCTTTAAAAAGAAGTGTGAATCGTCCTGGGATATGAGCTACCAGCAATCTCTACACTTCAACTATTTCCCAAAATGGACAGTACTTGGAATTTGAACTTAAAGTCTGCAAGTCTTTAATTCTGAGGTCATATCTAAATGACCCTAAATTACAAACAATAACTAGTCCACATATGATTTAACAAAGACAGATATAAACAATATGCTGCCTGAGGTACTGAATTTCTTTGAGAGTTTTGTCATAGATGATAAGAAATGGTGTTGTTTCTCTCAAACATGCGCAAATCTACTTGGCTCTAAGAGCAAAAATGTGTTGTCAAACACCCAGGTGGAGGCACTCATATTTGTGTGTAGGGCTTCAAATGAATGGTGCAGCCAAGCAACTACCTGTAAGACCTCTGACGAGAGGCCTCTGAAGACAGAAGAACAGAACAGTCTGCAAGGGGAACATTGATTCTTTAGACATTACCCAATGAACTTAACACTGTGGTATCTAGTTACTGCCATGTTTCTTGCCGGAGTACCTATTTTCTGCTCGTGTCTAAAAGACTGTTGAGAATAGTGGACTGATTAAAGTTTTATCGGGTTCCTCACTTGTATCTATGCTGTCAGGCTCAAGAGAGGGTGCTAATAGTGGGACAGGATGGATGGATAAGGCAGCTGTGCAGCTGCATGGCCATAAATGCACAGTGTGATCCAAGCAAGCACAGACTGCAGGTGGTGCTACTGGAGGAAACAGTCACCTATGGTCAATCTGCACCTGTTTTTACTGGTATAGTTAGTCTTTTACTGGAGAAGGATAATCTATACCAAGATAAGCATAAAGCGTGACTGTATCCACAGCTGAGGATATAACTCAAAGGTGAAAATGAAGTCAAGCCTCTAACCAAAACAGTTTATGCTGGTACAGAAATTTATGCCCAACAAAGCCAAATCTGTAAACCACAGTGAAGGATTATTATTATAGTCAATATATTTTAGGTGCTTAGGATAAATTCCCTTCTGTTCAGTATGTGAAAATGCTTTGGGGAAGAATCATTTAAAATCCAAGACCTTGTTTACTCAGAATGGTCTGAAACAGGCTTATATGTTTCTATATAACGTGTTCATCTAATAACAAAAGTGTTCTGAAGAAAACTGCTATCCTTTACAGCTTTCTGTCCTGGTACATATATGGCTTAGAGTTGTCCCTTTCAGCTCCATGAAAATGAACTCTGAATGAACTCTCATGTCTGCAGCACAGGTAGTCTTGATCTTCCAGCTGAAAGGAATCACAAGGACAGAACTGAAAAAGTGGTAATAATTACTCACTCAAAACTCATTTTCCTTTGCATGGCCATTTTTCTGGAAAAAAACAAAAACAAAACCAAAATCACATAAGATGAAGATAACAGAGGGGAAGGATCTATGTTAGCCATAATGAGGCATATTGGCTGGGTAGATCTGAGTAATCATGAGACCTCAGTTACCATGAGGACTGGAACAGCATAGTCAGTTTTAAACACTCCCAGTTAATATAAGCTAAATGAGACCTATGGGATTACTCAAGCACAGTTGAAAACAAAACACTTATTAACAGTAAAAGCAATAACTAGAATTAGTGGCTCAGTGTTCATGTCAAGAAAATTCAGAATTAAAATCTTAACTGTAAGCACAGTGAACAATTGCAGCACTTTACCCAAGGATGCCACAGATCTGCTGCCTTGCTCTTAGTGGAGACTGTGTCTTTTTAAAAAGCACACTTAGATCCTGCCACAAATTAATGGCTGAGATGAAGCAATCACTTGACAAAAAAAATGTGGATTATGTAACGCAGAAGTCAGATTAAGTTGCCATGGAGTTCCTTTCTAGACTCTGTAAATCTATGGGAGACATTCACATACACTTCCAGTGTGAAAACACCGAAAAGAGTGAAGTATTACACTTTGAGTAACGAGATAAATTTGGAGAAATCAAAATGTGGGTGCACAACCAAGAAAAAAATCAGCCTTGGTGACATTTATTAGCTGTGGAACTCTGTCTACAAGTGATGGTGAGAATCAGTTCTTGAATCATTTGAAACAGTGCTATGTTTAAAAGAAGTACAGACATACTGAATGTACCAAAAGGAATATTGCCTTCATTGGTCACAACAGACTATTAAGACAGTGGTCTTCTTCACTTGTGCTCCCATGACTTTTATGACAGTGTAAAAGATCAGAAGAGTATTTTTCTCCTTCCTCATGTAAATTTGCCACAATACATCAATGAATGCCGATGAACACAAATTGCTTGAGCACTGTGCAAAGGCAGATAAAACAATTCCTCAGTCTATCAACAGTTCTCTATCAGAGATTGCCAGGCAGAAGGCTTGCAACTGAGGACCTGACAACATCTGGCTGTTGCTTGGTATCTGGGAATTATCTGACCAGATTAATTGAAGTCATTACTCAAGGCAATGTTGACAGACATTCAGAAGAGAGTTCACGACACTTCTCTATTTAGCCAACAGATTTTACAGGAGATGGTAATTTCTACTTCAAAATACTCTGTAATCATGTCTAGGACATTGATGTAGGGACAGTGGATGGTGGGATAGGATAGGAGTGTAGTTGGCAATGGTCTGCTAGCATTGTGCCTTATATCTTGTATTATGAAGGCTTGCTGGACAGCCCCAAAACTGTAAAGGGCAGAGAAATATCATTTCTGGAAAGGTGACTGCAGCTTTCTGTTTTCCAGCAGTGATCCCCAGCTGGTTGTGTTTCTTTAAGTTGCCCTTCTGCACCAGTATTGGAAAGGCCCAGGCTCTTCATTAACAGTTAATTAAGCCATAGTGGCCCTTCCTTCCCAACAGGGGTTGCCTTCATTTGCTGATTTACTTAAAGGGATTCTGTCAAGTTGTTTAGGTGACTGATCTTTACAGCTGCATACTCCAGCAGGAAATGCCCAGAACCCACCCCCAGGGGCTCTGTCTGTCTCTCTAAACTAAAACCCATCCTTCAAAAAAGCACAGAAGTGCTATTTTTTCAGGTCACATTTTATAGCCCCGGGTGTGAGTCAAAATGTGATGGATGCTTACAGGCTGCACCCTTATGCTCCAAGTGCAGGCACTAGCCTGTATTTACACATGTGTGGTAGGCAGGCTAAACCTGCGTTTGCCTCACTTGTAAGTACAATGAAATAGTCTGAGTAGTTAGAATTGGAAGAGACAATCAGAAAAATAATCATGGAAATGGATATAATAGATGCAATAGCAGCAATTTTGCTTCTGAGGGAGCAAGTGACTTTCTGGATAGCGGGCTGGGTGCAAATATGGATCAGTGGAAAGGAAACACATCTATTCCGGTTAAGGCTGACAGGAGAAATGACCTAATGGTTGCCTCTCATGCAGAAGTTTGTACTGGTTATGCCTCCATATACACAATTGCTTAACAATATTTAAAGAAAAGAGTTACTAGTACAAAAGTCAGGAAAGCCGAGGGTTGAAGTTCACTACCCAAGCTTAACTCAGCCTTTCTTGGAAGTGTGTCACAGTGTTAGATTTGTTCACTTAATTGCTTTCTTCATTTTTTTTTTCACTTTTTTTCCTTGTGGGTAGTGGAAGGTGGGTGAGAGAATTCATATTCTTCTGAATCAGTTATATGCTGCTCAAAAAGGGGAAATAGATGTGGGAAGACAACATCAGTGAAGCCCCGTGGTAAAATCAGAAGCTTGCCTCAAGTGTTGGACCAAAACTGGTAATGTTAGGCTTATCTGAGATTCTGATAAGTGGTTTCTACTTTCTTTGTTATGATAGTAGAAGCTTCTCACTTCTGCATCACAAATTCAGCACAGCAAATGGTTTTTTCCAGCCATAACCAATATTCACCCATTTTAAATCATTAGCTGTTTTATGTCTGTAATTCATTACAACACTCCCTACTGACACTTTCTACAGAACAGAACTGAAGACTGACTGCTGGCTGTTCTCTGAGCGTATCATGGAAATAGGGGCTTCCTAGGGGGCCAGAGTTCATGAACAGTACTCAGTACTGGCTGATTAATGGCCTTGTTCTCTTGGCAGGGTGAAGATATCACATCCAAAACGTGCCACATAGTCAAATACATGAATGGCAGGCACTCCTGCTCCTATATCAACCTTCCCTGACATTTTTTAGGACACCTTCTTGTCAGTTCATCTGGCCTTTGGGTTTACTTAGTTTGTGTCTTCTGCACATGATCTGAGAGGATTGAGAATTTCTCTGAGAATCACTGTTTCAGCATATTCATCACAATGTTCAAACTTGTGTCGGCTACATATCCATCTGACATCATCAGTTATCCTAACCCCGATCAATCCAGCAGCATAGCACTGTTGTTTTCCTGGCGGTGTGACAGCAGATTAGCTCAGAATGGTTCAGAAAAATATTTAATAACATAACAGTGTGCAATATGCAATTCTGGAGATCTCTCCTTTAGTTTATAAATCAAACAAATAACTTATCAACCCCTCCTGCCTTAATATTATTTTTACATATAGGTAGCATGTACATATGAGAAAGCTTCTAAGAGGCTTAGCATTGTTCTGAAGGCTTGCATGAAGTAATGGCTGTTGACCGAGAACATATGTGCTATTGTATGACAACATGACAAGCTTGATATAATTTTTTTCCACTATAAAATGGCATACTTCATACAGAATCTGTGAATGTTATTTTGAGAAAGAAAGAAGGGAATTCACTGAAGTTGATACAGTGAGTCACTGAAAGGGAGTCACTCTCCCTTTCCTTAGAGGTGTTATAATGGATAGCTTATTGCCATAGATGATGATGTTTAATCTCTCTTTCTCTAGAAAAACTGTAAAACACTGTTGAAAGACAGTGTAAGTGGTGGTTTTTCACTAAGTCATAGAAATTCTGACCCCTGTGTTTCCAGAAATGTGCAAATATTTCACTGTAAATGGTAACATCTCATGTTCACAACTGGTACCAGCATGAGACTCTGTCTTCGCTAACCAAAAAATTTCATGTAGATCAATACCAATTAGAGTTAAGAGACCTAGTAACATCCTTTGATTTTTGTCAGATGTGATATTAGACACACAGAAGGTCATGTAAAGCAGAACTAATCCTTAGCACCAGGACTCCAGGGCTGGCATGAAGGGGTTGGATGTAGGCCATCCTTGCAATTGGTAGCCCTGTAGTAGCGGCTGGCTTCTCCTCCCTTCCACACCACGGTGCTCTCCTCACCCTCAGAGGGAGATCTGCTACAGTGGTTTACAAAACAGCAAGGATAGACCTTTTTAGATTTCTTTTTTCTTCAGTGCCAATTGTGGTTATTTTTATTTTTTTAATGCGGAAATCATATCCAAGTGATTCACTTTTTTTGTACTTGAATATAACTTCCTCTTATGGGCCAAATGGCTTACCGCATTGTCAGTGCATTTGCTCTCTGTACATATGGTATTTTGAAATTGAAGCATATCTAAGGAGATCGTTACTATTAGAAGATAAATTCACTCTGAATTTCTTTTTTTTTTTTCCTGGTTTGCTCAGCAGCACACTTTTAGGGGATTTAAATTCTTATCATCCTTTTGTTCCTACCAGTGTTTGGAAAAACTATGTTGGAAATTATGAGTGACAAGCAAAAGTTAGCTAAGAATGGATCTCACATAACCAGTGACATTATTGGATCTGGTTGTTGAATACTCCCTGAAGAGCCCTGCAAGAATGCTGGGACAGTGCGATAGCTTCGGTTCATAGACATTACAATGAGATAATGAATGATCTAATCATTGGAGTACAATTCTCTCATGACTTCACCTTCTTGATTGACTCCTGACTTCAACAAATTAGTACTATCTAATGATTTGCCAAAAGTTTATTTGCAGACTGATGAGGCATCTCTATTTATTCTCCAGGTTTACTAGAAATTAGTCCTTTATGCAGAATTATTCTGCTGTGTGCATGCACGTGTATTTTGCTAGCTGATCTCAGTTGTTCTTTATGAACTAAATGATGCTGTAAGACAGTGGAAAGAAAGATATACTGCTTTAAAATGATTGTTCTTTAACAAGTAGGACTCCTCTGAAAGCACATCTTGGTTTGGTTAATCTATTTAATTGAAAAGAAGTCAGATTTGTCTGTAAAGGTTTATCTCAAACTTCTTAATTTCAGAAACACATCACTATAGGTAAGAATTCCAGATTTTCATAAATGCAAAAAATACTGCCTTTTTTTTTTTTTTTTTTTTTTTTTTTAAAGATCTGTAACTGAATGTATGTGTCTGCCTTATGCAGACATGAATGTTACAAATAAGCACCCTGTAACCTCTCTGGAGAGAGCTGCTGTGAATCTGACTGTAAAGGGATTTTTTTTATTTCCCAGGCAAAAAGAGATGAGACATTCAGAGGTGAAAACATCTTTTCTGCTCAGCTTTTTATCATTCCCTCTTTATTCTGAAAAGGTTGCTTGTTTCACAGCATTGTACGGTTTTGAGATTTTTATGTCACTGCAAATGTTGTTTGACAGTAACTGAGGCTAGGCAATGTGTAATCACATAAAAACTCACATTTGGGTTTGCCTGTTTCTGTGAATTTGTGTTGTACACGTGTGACTGTATTAAACCATCCCTGTATGTTTCTTATTTGCAAAATGGCTTATTCACGCTTTTGACAGTACAATCCCCTGTGTTTATTCTAAGTTGTACTCCCACAGATCTTACAGCAATATCAATCATTTCTAGTTTGGAACATTTGTTCAAAAATGTATGAACTCTAGCACACAATTTTATGTGTTCAATATATGTCTCTGTGATCTTCACATTATCACTAGCTCTATTCTCTGTAAGAATTGACTTAATTGTAGCAGTCCATCTCTATACCATTTTTGTAAAATGATTGAGCAAAACTTAACGTTAAACCAATTTTTAATCAAGGTATTTTTTAGCGTAGTGGCTGAAAACATCTTAAGAGACTTCACTGCACCTCCAGGTAAATTCTAGGTCTGAAAACTAGTCCTGAGTTGTTGGGCAAATCGCTCATGAATGACTTCTCTACGTAGCTGAAATGGTGATCACTCGGTCACTTCAACAGAGGACACTGAGTCACTAAGGAAATAAATCTTTGAGTCGGTATTTTGCATTTTTTTGATAATAGTAGTCAATTTGGAGTCACTAAAATCATGTTTAAACATATTTGATGCCAGTAGTCCTTCTGGTGTTAACATCTACGAACTATAACAATGGAAGTGGTATGTCCACAATTAAGTTTGGCCAAGAATTACATTCTAAGATCCTCTTTTCAGCTTCTTGTGCATTTCAGATCACAGCTTTCCAGACCTCTTTTTGCAGTGTGAAGTTTTTTAAGGAGCAGCATCCCCTCTATGGTGCAGGGAGCAGATAAATATAAACAATGGTTTTAAATATTTCTTGCAAATTTTCATCACAGCCTTGCCTGGATTTGATCAGAGAGATGATGGTCATACGCTATTGTGGTAACAGCACATGAATCCGTTCATGGGCTTCTTAAAATAACTTCTGAAAACATCATTGCGACACAACAGAAATGAAATATGGGAAAAAAATTCTGACAGCTTATAGCTCCTCCAGTTCCATTTTATGCAGGGTTCCGGTCTACAGTGTTTATAAACTTGTACAGTGTTTCCTTGAAGATGTCTGATCAGACACGTTCTGAAGTTGTTTTGTGGTGGGTTTCTTTTTTTTAAGTCTTAGTAATATCATACATACACATCTTGTTTTGCATGCTTGCTAAAATTCTTTGTTGGAAAGGCACAGAAACGCCATTTAAAATTTTGTCATAGAAATATGTGCTGAATTGTTAACTGAAGACCTTTTCTTTGAGCTGATGAATTGATGCACTTTCACAAGATGATTGCTGGCAAAATCAAATAGAAACCAATCTTGTATAATCTGAATAGAAATTGTTTCTCCCTCCACCTATTATGCCCAACTGTTGTAAGCGCTGCCTATGCTTAGTGTCTCTCATGTCAAATCCAGTAACCAAGGCACAGGACACAAGAATCTGTTGTCAGCTCTTCCTCTGTGCCCTGCTGGCTGCAGGATGAACAATTGCCCCATTAGCCCTAGATGGAGAGGTCTCTGAATAGGGACATAGCAAGCAACAATTGAAATTAGTGTTCAGGGCATCATTTATGCCTCTGGTGTTCCTATTGCCACATTGTCATCAGAAAAAAATGAAATAAAAATTGAGGTAAATGGAGATTCCAAACATGAGCTAATGGTCCACTTCCTAGGGAATACTGAGTAAAGTCCACCTTGAGCCCATATCCAGAAACATGGGAGCTGAGGTATTCCGTACAGAAAAAGCAATGAGCCATATTTCTCTGCTTCTTGTGAGCTCCACAGAGGAATTTAATTCAGTAGCAGTCAATGGAAGGAGAGTAGGGGATATTAATTGTCAAATCTGAGACAATCCACCATAGGAGAGATTACTGCTACCAAAGTATGCAGAATATAGTTCTAAACCTGTCTTTTTCCTGCCACTTGCACAGAAATAATGAAAGCTACTGTCTGTCTCTAACTGTACTTTGTTCATAGTTTGTAGTCTGAGTTTACAGGACATTATTTTGTTGAGGCTGGATACTTCATCCACGTAGACATGGAGTGCTGTATTGAACAGGCTTAGATGCCTCTCCCAACTTGAAGAACAATGTAAGCATGAAGTTTTACTCCTTCCTATTTCTATTTGCTGATCAGTCCACCTCCTGGCCACTGAAGCTGTGCTTCAGGTCTTCTCTTAGAGGAGAATGAATGACATACAGAGTTCTCATGGAGCAGAACCGCAACAAAGGTGTTGCAAGAAGAGCATCCTTCCGTTTTGCTCTATAACTGTGAATCTGAGTGAGACAGTTTTCTCTATGACACCTTCAATTTATTTGATCTATTGCTAGTAGGATGTTTCTTCATATATATGCAGACTACTTACAGGGCTGCTTGCTTTGCTGAAGCTCAAGTGCTGTCCTCAACAGAGGCACTTTGGTGGGATAAAGAACCTCTTTCTTCATTCTGCATCATAACCCAAACTGTGCTGTGCTCAGAAAAATATCTGTTTCAGTGAAGATGTAGGAACACACGAGTGCTTCCTCCATTGTCTTTCCTTTTGTCTAACTGTCTTCCCGCCCCCACTGTGTGTTTCAGATTCTGTAGGTCACACAAAGCCAAAAAATGCTTGTGCTTTTAAACAGCAGGAAAGATGGGGATATTGAAAATGGACAAGTAATGGTTTGTCAAGTCTGCTGCTTACCAATATTTCCTGGCAAATCTCCCTAATCACTGATCCATCCTTCAGATTTTCTCTCCAAAACAATTGAAGCCTGATTTTTTGTATGCAGCTCTCCTTCCATTTGATAAAGTCCAGAGTACCCTTTGGTGAAAATTATTTGGTTTAGGTATATCAAAAGTATGGGGACCTTGCAAGTAACATCCAGTTCTATCAATCAAGCATGCAACATGAAAAGGAACTCCCCCAGATCACCCATCAATAAACATCTTCAGCTTGCCTCTACAAGTGCTGAAAGTCAGCCAATTCAATTTTTTATTTTCACTGGTATTTCTCATTCTGTGGTCTTTCTTTAATGAAAAAGGCATATAGGGAAGATACAATATAAGTACATTCTTCGTTTTTCAGAGAAGTACAGGGACAGATTTCTAAAGTCAGCTAGATGTCTAAATGGCGTAGTACATGTAGCCCATGATGTGACTAGCTATGCTGATGAAGGATATTCTGTCTCCATTCTCACAATATTTTTTAAAAAAGATTTCACTAAGCATGCACTTGTAGTTCACTTTCTTCAAATAGAGCACCTTTGTACTAGTGCAGTCTAAAGCTGAGAACTTGCCCTGATGAACTAAATAAGTTGGTGCTTGTTAGCTGTCAACTTTTCCTGAGTACCTCTTTAATTATACTCCTCCTGAAGCTTTTCAAAAGTTTGTTAATCCAATTGTTAAACTCTCCTTATGTGTACTATGGTTTAAAGCTTTAAAATTTAGAGACGCTGGCTAAGAGTTTTCCTGTCTTCATTGTCTTCTGGCTTCCACTCTGACAGCAAAGATTAGCCTCATCTTCTCTTTGGAGCATGCCTGAGAAGCAGCATGAGTCCTTACACTCCTAGGCAAGCTTGAGACAACTAGCAGGCGAGTGTGTTAGTTGTTTGTCTTTATCCAGTGACATCAGTGTCATTCTTAATCCTTTCAAGGTGTTTACTGACTACACTTCAAGCATGTATTGTGAGTCTGTAACACCACTGATGCTGTTCAAGTTTTATTCAGCCATGCTTGCATAACACTGAGTATCGCCACCTGGAGTTTGAGTGAAACAAGTGGTTCCACTATATAAATGGTCCCATCTCTTTTGCCACATTTATTTAGAATAAAACAAAACACAAGATGGATAATCTGTTTACATTTTTAACATTGTGTAACGCTCCCATCAAACCTGTATTGGCAGACTTATAGCATAGCGTGGATTTTTTAAAAATCAGATCCCTGTAACATTACTTGGCAAGGCATTTTTCTTTTGACTATGAAGGGTCATTTTCTGCAAGCCTGAAAGATGTATGTATTTTGTGTCTAGTTTCTGTGTGCTTTGATAAAAGTGTAAATGTAACTATTCTTTGCAACTGAAAGGTGCAATTTGCCCTCAGCCGATTTGGTGGTGTGTTTGGACAGTGTGCTTTCATTCAACCAATCTGCCAGGCTAAACTCCTCTGGTTTCTTGCTGATGAGTGGAATGGGCTTTTTTTCCTTCTGATTTTGTGCATTACTTATGTGTTAGCAGTGGAATGGCTTATGTACTAACAGGTAAAAAGTCCACCCACTCTCATGACTGTGAGTAACGTTTTATCTGTTTGATATCTGTGACTTTTCTGCCAGGATGAGATTTATCCCAAGAGAATGGTTTAATCTGGGTCAACTCTTGTTCAGATATCATACCTCTGGGACCTTCATCTAGCCAACGTTTTACTTGTTTCTACCTTATTTTTTTTGTATTACTCTTCTCCTTGCTCCTGGCTCTGCAAATGCTGAAGCTCTGAGCACAAGGAAAGAAAAATAGTTCTCACTTGTGCCTTTCCAGGCCATTTGTCTGGCCAGGAATGGTGTAGTGAGTAACTTCTGCAATTACTGTTGTAATGCCTGACAGTTAATCTAGAAGCCAGAAATTTTGGTAACGATTATCTGTAGCAATGTTGTTTGTGTGGATTCTCAAGAAAAAAAAAAATCAATTTCTGCTTTATTCCTGTGCACGGGAACATACTATATGTCTTTCTTTCTTTCTGTTTTTTGGGTTTTTTTTTTGGCAGTTGAGTTGCATTTCCCTACACTGTCAGGCTCCCAACAGGTCGCTGGTAGCTTTAATCGTATTACTCACTTCTACTCCTGAATGCTGTGCTCTCAGCCATTCTGATCTTTTCACAGCACACTTCCTGAAAAAAGAAATTTCCAAAGCTGACTCCTAATGCAGAATGACTGTCCCTCATGTCTGGTTTACTCTCTCTTCATTGCAACATCTGCTGTATGCGTGCCTTACAATTTTGTTTTTTTCCCTTCATATTACAGTGACCTCTCATGGACACCCACCAACTGTTACCATCATGGCTGCTTCCTTTCTTCTGTGGGGATTTTTCCAGCAGGCAATAGATTTTGCAGCCATTAGACCTATACTTCAGCACACGGAAATACTGAAATGCATGGAACTCTGGTTTTATTTAACCTTAGTGGGTCTTAATTTCAATAACCTAATGCCAGTGCTGGCTGATCTTGTTTAGCTGTCACAATCCTCAGTTTCTTGTGTAGGTAAATACCTAAAGACTCTTGTTTCCTAACTCATAAGTGCATGTTGATTGTCACTATTTGACATTCAACAGCCACAGTTAAACCAATTGCCGGCTTAACTGTGTTTAGGGTACTTAATCTCCGCTGGAGAATTTAGGGATTTTCTCAAGTTCTTCTAACACCTCCATCTGTGCGCGAACACCCATTAGAGGCAAAGCCTGCTGCACCAGCTCCACGTTGTCTTGGCTCCTTGCAAACTCCCTCCAGATGTCCGCACAGCCTCCTGCTCCCTAAAACTAATCAGAGCTTACAGCACACCATGTCCTGCCGCACAGAGCTCAACTGTTGCTTTTTGGGTCTTAATGGCCAATCCCTTCCCTCCCCGTGCCTCTGGTGCACTGCCCAATGCAGATAACAAATGCTTTGCTGCTGAACCATGTGGGTGTGAAGGCCCCTGGGCTCAATTAAACAGCGCAAGAGGCAGTAAATATACCATGTGGGCCAGTGCATTAAATCACTCGACACAGGGAAGAGTCGGACGCCAAGGAGGTTTGGGTTGGAGGTGGGCTGCGTGAACTTGCACCCATGCTGCAATTTAATACCTCTGCCGCAAGTTAATGACAATTGTGATCAGGCAGGACGATGTCCCCTTTCTTCCTTCCTCTCCTGCTTTTATACGTCCCCAGCACTCTCCCCAATAAATTAATGCCTTTCACCCTCTCCTTCTTTTCCCATTTTGTTTTACTGCCTCCATGCTGTTCCTCTTTATTTCCAGTATTTTATTTCAAGGAGCCAGTTTGAAGTGCTCTCAGCCCATCTGCTGGCTTGAGTTTGAACGAGGGCTGGAACAAGACAAGGAGGTTTGGAAGCCACGAGCTATTTATAGTGTATTTGTTCTTTCACATTGGCACAAAACTTTGTTTATAGTATCACCTGCGGTAGAAGCCAAGCCAGGGGACCACAGCTCACTTGATCTAAAATTGGCTTTATTTCTTGCATTTCTTAACGTAGACCACATGTGTATGCCTGCTGCCTGCCAGTGTGTGGTTGGTGCTTGCACACACAGAGCACAAACACCGAGTGCTCATGAGCGTGCATATGAAGCTCCCGATGAGAGGCTCCCACAGATGCTAAACAAAGCTGCAAGGAGAAGGGAACTGTGTGTGTGCATTGCTGCTCTAGAAAGGAAAGGATCCCAAGAGAAATCTTGAATGAAAATTTTTCATTGCAATTTCTCCCGTCGGTTTTCATTTGCTCCAAGTAGTGTTTTCGCCTTGGGTTGGCCTGTTGAAAAACAATGATCATTTTTATTTTCCTTCTGCATTAAATATTTTTTCTTCCTTTCAAAACAAAACAACAATTTAAATTGAAACCCAAAGAAATCTGTCATTTTAAATTGCTGTTTTGACATTAAAGCATTTCATTTATTTTTCTAGCCAAGAATCGACATTTCAATTTGAACCACGACAAAATTTTTCATTTTCTTTCAAAGTATCAATTACAAATGAAAATATTTTCATTTCATCTCCTCAGAAAGTCAGAATTTTTCATGCTTCCAAAATTGCAGGTATGTGGGCTCGTGATGTTTGTGCGTGCATAACTGTGGCATTGCGACCGCATTGTGAAGGGATGCGTGTTGAGTATTTGCAGGTGTTACGTACATTTTGCAGAATATACTCTTATCTGTAGAGTTTGG
>PPHD01007015.1:0-23678 GCA_002909625.1 Bambusicola thoracicus
AACAAGATGATGACTGAATAGGGAGGGGGGGTGGGTTTCTCTATGCAACAGTCCACGAGAAAAAACATCTTTTTAGGAGATGGGTGGAATATATAGAAATTCAAATCATTTTTTATTCTCAGTTAAGGGAATATACCTCAAGACAGATTTTCTTACAAGAGAGTTGAGTGGAGTAATTTGAAAAGAGCGGGGGAAGAAAACCCATAAAGCCTTCATTCATGCTTTTTACATACTTAGTCCTCCTGCTATCAGGTTCAACATCTCACCTCTATTTAATTGATTTGGAAAATTAAAAATAAACATTAAATAAAACCTTATAAGAGGTCTCTTGTTAGAGTAACCTCTTAAGAAGTCCCTTCCTAGTACACAAAGCAACTATTCTACTGAAAAGCAACATCATGCCCAGCTCTGAAGCAAAAAAACTATCTTATGAAACTGCAATGGTCTGATTCCTATTTAACAAATAGAATTGCTCCAACCATTAAAAAAAAAAAACAAAACAGAAACATACAACATGCAGTACATTTCTTAAACTGTCAATATTTTTGAGCTTTGACATTATTGAACTTCTCTGTTAATAGTTAGCTGTTATAACACACGATGACCTTTAACTTATACCCAAGGAAAGTGCACTGGTGTGACCAAGTGCTGTGAATCAAGACAGCTATGTGACAAGAATCTGTGCGTTCATTTCACAAACAAACTGAACTCAAATAAAAGAGCATTTCTACCTCACCATCAGGATTTCAACAGTGTAGGAATCAGTCTCTCATAAAATATCTGACCACCTCCTAAAATATATCCATTTTTCACAGTAACAAAACCAAGATTGCAAAAAGTGAAACAGAGTTATTGCATATCACTGCTGTAATACACTGTTCTTGAACCTCTCAAGATATACATCAAAGAGGACCTCCTCAAGCCACTTATACAACCTATAGCTAACCTAAAGATCCAGTCTCAAATTCCAGTCATTTCGCTCCACTACAACTCATACAGGACTTCCAAACTGTAGGCTGTTGGCTGTTATTGAGGTATTTAGCTGAAACTAATTGAAATCAATGAAGCACTATAGCTTTAGATAACTTGTTTCTTTTTTTCTTACTATACATAAATAAGGAGAACAATCTGCTTTTAATAAGATAGATAATATGTCTTCAAGGAGGCAGTACTGGGTTTCTGAAAAAGCAATTAAAAACTAACATCTATTGTTTGCTTATAACTACATAACAATGCGTCGGCTCCCCTGCCCATGTGTAATATTGCGTGCCTTGTTAATGTTTTCTCATTAACCTCTTATGAAAATCTGTATGGAAGCAAAATCATCAGAACAAAAGCATGATATGATACTACAAAGCGGGAGGTACAGTTATTTTTATAATATTGCCCCTATGTTCTTAAGCTATTAAACAAAAATTTCCCATTCTCCCTAGGTCACCACCAAAACCATTTATAATTCTTTCAATATATTAAACAGAAATATTCAGCTGAACTCTCCAAATGGACTAGCTCTAACAGCTCTTGGCTTGATGACTGTAGTACATCAATAGCGAAAGCCTTAAGGTTAGACCGGCTTTGAAAACTTTCCCCTTGGGCATTGTTGTTACATGTTAACAATGCTCATTACTGCTTTGAGGTTACACTAAAAATGAATTCTTGTTCTATTAATACAGAAAATGAGAATGAGATTTAATAGTGATTTTAAAAAGGGTTGAACAAAGTGTTAGCAATTACACAGACAGAGATAGCAGATTCAAGCACCTATAGACATTTAGTTTACTGTATTATCTCTTATTAAAATATTTTTATTAGTGAACACTAGAGATTAAGAGCTGATATTAAAAAAGGGAGAGAGAGAGAGACAGGTGATACTGCAGTGGGTTTGTTTCTGATATAAACTAATTCCTCAGTGGAGTTAGCAGTGATGAATTTACAAACCACTGTGCTTAAATATTTGAACTGCTGACTGATCCAATACTTCAATTTCTGTGTCATTCTAAGACCTATCATTAAAAATATACACATGAATGGCCCTGTTTTGACTTCACAGCCCTGATGGCTTTGATTTTTGCATAATCTCAGGGAAAAAAAAATGGTATAAATTGAGATTCTCTCATCCAGAATGCACTAATTTAATTTTCCTTACCTTAAATTTTGCGCTTATATAAGGCATGCAAAGTGATTGATTATGGCAGAAAGAATTAATTTTGGATCTGTTAGGTTTTGTTGTGTTTCTGATGATTTTTCTTCAATTAAAAAGGGTCATAAGGAATTAGAAGAAAAGAATTCACTTCAACATTTGACACATCCTACTGTAAGACAGATTTTTAAAAGTAGAAGCAATGTAGAAAAAAGATAACTATAGAAATATAGAATTAAAGCTGCCTTTGGCAATGGTCAGTAGCAATTCTTTCTGGATCTATACAAAAAGTTCTTCATCTCTCTCTTCATTATGTAACTAAAAGGCACAGATGCCAAATTTTCATCTTTTCTGCATCTGAATTTCCTTCGAAGATTCTCAGTTCAACACGTTTCAGAGGAACACACTAATTCGTATGTTCAAAACTTCAGCAAAAGCTTTAAATATCATTTGTTTGCACCAAGATTTTCAGAAAACAGAGACAATATGTAAACACAAATCTAATATGCTCCTCCAAAATGTAATCCACCAAAAAAGACTGTGAAGTAGATTTAACTCAGTTCAGTTCTTGATGTTGCTAGCTTTTACACTGGGCTATTTTCACCTTATGACAATGTAACTTGAGATCCTGAGATGTACTTGTTTTGTTTTTATTTTTTTCTTCATTAGAATCCTGAATAGAGTTGGATAATTATTATTGTTCTACCTGTTGAATACTTTCACCACATCCATTTCCAATAAGAAATTGCCCAGTGCTGAGGTGTGCACAGGTCTGATATGACTCTTATTGGTAGAGGACCCTGCCTGAACTAGTGTTTCCTTTATTCACCGGGTGAAAAACTGCAAGCTGAATGAATGTGCCCAAAACCTGTGAACCAGACAGGGACTAAACAAGATGTACTAAATGTTGAAAAGCTAAACTGTTCTTTTCTGTGGCCACTTCAGTTAACTTCCGAAAGCTTCCATCCTAATTGTGCTCACCATTTAGTCTAGGGAAGGAAGAGAGGTAAGCAAATCATGAATCATGAAAGAACAATAAATATTGCAAATTAACAGATAAGTAACGCGCTCCTTTTAAAAGTCAGGAGTTGCTAACACTTGGCAGAACTGCCTAGAGAAATGGTGGATTCTGACTATTGATGCTTCAGTCAAAATCAGATATATTCTGGAAGATAAACCTTAAACAAAGAATCGATTATGCTCAATAATATTCTATATCTTGTTTAGTCAGACTAGACAATCTAAAAGTCTCTTCAGCCTTAGAAAACCTGAGACTTCCTCAGAAAGAAATGTTAAGAAAAACAAGTTCTCATTAGAAAAACTGTAAAGCATTCACAAACTGAACAAGGCTTCATTTATACGCTTACTGTATGCAAGTTACAAACACAGCCTTGTAACTACCATCTCTCTCATATTAGAAAAACATTACTTTTAGAATCAGTAACCACAAGTCTCCATAAAATATGATTCTGGTAGCTGATCTCTCTGGTTCCAGGCCCAGAGTCCTTGTTCCTGAGAATAATCCCACTGTAGTCAACAGGATTGCTCTGTCCATGCCACGCTGAATGTGCTAGTTCTTTTTTTTAATTTGGACCTTCCACGGTATGACCAGCTGGGGATCCCTGGCATTCAGAAACGAGGCTGGAGTCCAGGTCACTGAAAAACTGAATGAATTTTAAGTCTCTATTTAGACTAATAAAGGCTTCTATCATCACTGGAGAACATTCCAATAATGCCTGCTTTGCTGGTGAAACAGTGGATAAAGTCAGAAATGTAGGTACAATTTGTGGCACCTCTGAGTTTTGTTAAAAATAAATTTCCATGGGCAGGATAATCATTTTATGGAAAGTACAGCTATGTTCGTACTGATAGGAGCTTTCATAGGAATTACAGTAACCATTCTATGGCACTCTAAATATGCTAATAAGTTCAGTATTCTCTGAAAAGTATTTTTTAATTCTATCAATGGTAATGCTAGTCAAATTCTAACAAGAAGCACCACCCAGAACATCAACTGACCATTCCTGGTCACAGGAAGGCCATAGGAAACTCCTGATTAGAGCTTAGACCTCATGACTCCTTTGTCCTGTGCCTTAACGAGAAGACAATCCTTCCACAGGATTGTAACTGTAGGAACTTATCTATAGACACTTCCTATCGGAGGCTAGTAAAATCTATTAGTTTCTGTGATAAAATATCATTGCAAATTATGTGTTTAAGATTGCCTGCTCTTTACAAATGAAGATTTTTTTTTTTTTTTTTAACTGGAAAACTGCCCAAGTGGCCTACATATTCATATATATCATGTTCACACCATATGACAGTAATTGAAATAGAGTGACTATAAGGAATGCATATTGGAGAGGAAACTGGATAACATCTTCTGGAAAAAGCTTGTTGGATGAAACTTTGCAGACGAACACTGTTCCCTTCAATGGAAGTAATTAATATTGTATATTAAAAAAAATAATTGGCCAACAATTTATTCCTAGTTGTAGTGTGCTGTGCATCAGGAGAATGTTACTCTTACCGCCACTGCTATTACATATTTCTATGTCAAGAGAACTTTTTTTGTTAAAATAAAGATAAAAGCATTTCTTGGAAGTAAGGGCATAGTTTTGACAGCATATTTAGTAAGGAGAATATAGTCAGATGGGCAGCAGCAATCCAGAAGACCAACAAACAGCCAGGCTGTGTAAGTTAAAGAATAGGCATTTGTTTTGTAAACTGTACTCCCTTTATCACAAGCCGACTATTCTGTAATGAAGATGAAGTGTTTGTATGAGGGTTCCACATGAAGACTTCTATACTGGTACAGCTTTTCCAAATTAGAAGCTTGAAATGAGCAAAGTGGCACAGACATTATATTCCTGTAGGAAAAAACTCCCTACTGCCTATTTGTTTACCACAAGTATGTTTCCCAAGAGCTTATTACTTGATATATCCAGATTTTTGGCAATTACCTCCGAGCACCTGATTTCTGTACGTGTATTTTCCCATTTGAGAGAGTAAAATTCTCTGAGTGGCTATTTGACAAAATACTTATTTCATATTACATTGCTTCACTTGACTGCTATTGTATATAATCATTCATTGTTATCCATTAAGTGTCTAGAGTAGTCAATAAGCAAACACTGCAAGCAGAATTACTGTAAATAAGGTTCTATATATTTCAGATTGCCAAGCTATAATTAAGGCATTTCACTATTTTACACACATCTCCTAAGCAACTATTTCTCCAATGTTATTTATACACTTTCTGTTTGCATTTTAAGTTGTGGTATTCAACAGGGAATTAAGTCAAGAAAATTCTCTGCCTGCTTTAATACTGATACTGATTTACTTCAGATCTGAAAACTGTTTCTCCTGAAGAGCAGAGCCCATGGTGGAAAGATTAAGGTCAACTGCATTTCTTATTTAGATAGCATGAATTTGTTCACTGGAATGTTGATATGGCATCAAGTCCTTATTGTCTGATGATTGTAAGATTCCTCCATGAACTGTCTCCGCTCTTCTTCAGAAATGAAGTTGAGCAGTGTGAATTTTGCAGTATACCCTGAGCACAGCACTCATCGTGCTCTAGATAACCTCTTGTGAGAAGCTGCGATAAGATTTCTGCAATGCTGAAGTCTTTCATTAGAGGTAGAAGAAGGATGATAATCAGCTACCAAAAGCACCAGAGCCATGTTATCAAAGTACAGTTTGGGGCTGAAGACAGAGAATAAATTAAATAACAAAAATAAGTTGAAAAAATTCACTTGGATATTTCTGCCTGTGTACTTCCTAAAGGTCCTCCATGGATATATTCATTTGTTAATGACAGTATCAAATACTGAAATGCAAAATGTATTCTTTCTACTGTTTCCCCAGTGACACAAATATTTCTGAGCCTGGAGAACCATGCAATCGTATCTGTTGTCCTTGAAAGTATAAATTAACATTGTTCCTTCATTCTGATGTGTACAGAAGCTCAGTGACATCCATTCAGATCATTCAAAAGCTTAATTTGCTCTTTTGAACCAAACTGTATTATCTAGTCAAAGGGTCTGGAAAAAGGCACAGGAGACAGAGACTGACAAACTCTTAATCCATCATAAGCAACTTTCAACACAGCTCACTTTCACAGGCTCAGAGAGCCACAGCTACTCTCTTCCATTTGGGGTAGAGATGAAAGATTGTGACATTTGTGCCTTGAAGGCGAACTAAGGACTGACTGCGTTTGAGCTGCTTCCCTTCTGCCAAGCCTCCCTGAAAAGAATAGATAAAGGAGGAAGTACGGGTAGAAGAACAATGAAATGGAGGGACTGGTGGTGAATAGAGCATCTGAGTTGCAGAAGAAAACATACCTATTCTAAGGGCTGAAATAAAGCAAACTGATTCCTAGAATAGTTTTGAAGATTTTTTTTTTCCCCCTTTGCCTTCCTCCTTACTAGGGAGTGCTAATAGGATGTGACGTCGCCTCTTTATTCAGCTGAAGTAGTTATTTTTATTTTTATGTTATTTTTGGAGGTGAAGAATCCACCTACCTTTCATGCAATTTTTGTTCATGTTCATTGCTTTACATGCTCACCAGAAAAAAGACCCAGAAAGCTGAGAAGTCTTATCTTATGGGATCCTATTGTGAAGTCATGGTGTCAGTATGGGGCATTAGCTCCATATTGAGTTTACTGCATTATTAATATTGCAGTATTATGCAACAGCATGATACAAAACAATTTTGGAAAGTTCTCTCTCATACGTACATTTCCTCCGTCTTGACTCTCCTCTTTAACATTTCTAGCTATGACTCAAGTCAAAGCTTGCAGAAAAGGTAAACTGCACTTACTAGACCCATAAGAAAAGTGTAATTCCAATCAATCAGCCCAACTTTGATCTAGAATCTCACTAAATCAGAGTAAGTCTGAGAGAAACAGCTGAATTTTGCTCTGGTTTTCATCAGTAAGTTCTACGCGCTTTTAGACTCACAGAAGCGCCTAACTTTAAACTACCTCTATTGCTATAAGCTGGATAGCTTTGATGCTTAAAAACAAATGCGTGTTTGTTGAAGGATGCTTGAGATTAGAAGATGGAAGGCTATGAGAAGGAAACGCTGGAGTGTGTAGAGGAGAGCTGAGAGAGTACAAAAGTAATTAGTTCCTTATTTTGGAGTCTTCTCATCATATAGAAGTGCCCATTTAATGAAATGAAGAAGTAGAAGCAAAACTGAAAAGCTGTTAAATCTTTTAATTCTTTGATTTTACGATAAAAATGGGTTTGGTCTGTAAAACTCCCCCTCCAGTGGAGCCCATAAAACTCCAGAGAGCTTGAAAACTTCTGTGAAGCTTTGGCACAAACTTCTCAGGAAATAACATCAGAAACTGTTTTCTGTTTCATCTCATTATTTCCATGCTTCCCATTACTAATGTAATGGGAAGAGTGACACTTTACGTATTCCATTAGGACACATACAGAAATTTAATTCTTAATTCTCAGAGACTTTGTTTCCCCAAAAGTGGTCTCTGAAAAATTCTGAAATCCTTTAGGATTCAGTTTCTGACTCTCACTAGAGTGAAAGCACAGACACTAAGGTCCAATGACACTGCATGGTAAGATTTCAGCCCCCACACTAAAAGCCTTAAATCTAGCTTGGAACTCATTCTAACATGTCTCTTCTGGCACATTCTGTACTCAAATTTAAGTTGTAGGCACAACATAACATGACTGAAGGTCAAAGGGAATTAAATTTTTAACTTTTGTTTTCCTCACATGCTGCACGTCACCCAGAAGTAAAAAGAGTTTATACAAGCTTTGGAACTTCGCGTTTAGCTCAGAGGTATTTGATGGCTAATTCTAGTCTCACCGATTCATACGGATAACAAATGTCTGTTAGAACTTCATGTTCCTGTAACAAGAGCGCACATTCTACTTTTCAGTATCAAGCTGACCAAGGGAAACTATATACAGCTCTAGAGAAGTGTGCCAAATCAAAAGCTCTCGTGACCAGAGGATCTCCATGCACTTGTCTAACAAGCACTTCAATGATAGTTGAACAACGCAAGCTTCTCTGTTGTTTCTTTTTTTTCACTGGCACCCTTCCATCCTGACAAAAGCTGCTAAGTTCCAGGCTCCTCCAGTTTACCCGAGCAACTCTATGGAAGCATCCCCTCTGTGTTTTAACTATGCATCTTTTGCCCCTAAATCTAAATGGCATGAATGCAGATATCTCCTCTCTCCTGTTTTTCAGGAAAAAAAAAAAAAAGATGTCATTTATTGGCAATTGTCATTTATAGGACTGCAATACTAACTAATCTCTTACAGAATCCTCCATAGGCAGGAGGATCCTATGTTTTGCAACCACTAACACATATTATATTAACAAAAGCTCTATAATTCATTATTATGCCTGATGCATCAATGACTCCTCATTAAAATTGTTTTTTATAGGTGTTGTGAGGCACTGGATAAATTTTTAAAACACACATAACATGTAGATCTCTAAGTGAAAGTGGGGGGTTTTGAATTTTTTTCCCTTCGTGCCAATTTCTTATGTGGAACTTTTCGTAACATAAAAATGGATCTGCTTGTCCAGAAACAGTAAATACTGAAGTTACTGTGGAAGATTAGGAGATATTTTTCAATTGCTAAAAATGTGGTTATAAAAAGAGCTAACCCGCATTTTAAATTGTTCAATCTGAAAATTTGGATTACGAGGAGAAAAAAGAAAAAAGATTTTATGTTTTAGAAAGCAGTATCAAAACATTAAACTATTTTCAATTCACAACAACAGCCAAAATTGATGTAAAATCAATTTTTAAATTGCTTTTGGCTGAGTTGTCTGTAAAGCAGAAGAAGTGGGAGTACCAAAGACTGTGCAATGGAAATACCAAGACACTCTTAACTGTACTCACACTAGCAAGAGTTGCTATCATGAAGTAATAACATTATCCAGAAATCTTTGTTCATTACCTCATTCCCAAAGCCATCTCATTTCACTTGAGTTACTTGAGTCTGATGATGGGGTTAATGAGAGAAGAGGTGTTTGAGTGGGTGTGAATTAGGGGCACTGCTAAAATAGAAGCTATTTTAACAGTTCTATGTTTAATATAGTCTCAAGCTCAGCGATATTTTTTTTTTTTTTTCAGGTAAAATGCTTGCATGTTCCAAGGCTTACAGTAACTTTGGCAGACTAAGGACAAGGCCTAGACATATTCATACTACATACAGTACTACAGTGAGACTCATGTTTCTATTTCTTTTTTCCCTCCATCATTTTACCCAAAAGTCTAATACAGCAGGAATGCTAATGCTTCGATTTCTTACATTCAGAAGTTTTCCCAAAATATTTGAATATTTACAGTGACCACAGCAGAAAATATTGCCGATAGTGTCTTTCCCCACCCATCCTTGTACTCTGCAAGCCATCTTCCCATACTGCGCAGCACTCCATTATAATACATTCCAACATCAGCCTCCTCATATGACCTATTTGATTGACCCTTTTTATGCTGCTCCAAGACTGGATGTTCTTTACAGTGGGAGGTTGAACAGTACTCATTACATCTTCAGTGAGCAACTGGTAAATATATGTCAATTTCGAGAAAGACTGGAAATACTGAGCCGGGGTCTTGCTCACTTCTCTCTATTTAGCAGTGATCAGCTCCATACAGTGCTCTACTTGATCACTAATAACATGTCACTTTTCAGACCAGAACAGGGAAGGTCCCTCGTTGGCCCTCCCATCTATCACTAATATATTAAACATTTGTGCCAATTACATTTTTCCATTGCAAGTATTAACATTACCCAGTGTTTGTGACTCCAGCGTGGGAAGCATGAATAATGCAAGAAACAGCAAAGTCCTCCATTACGCAGGGTTACATCTTGTTTTTGCCAAAGTCAGCAACTGTAAAATATCTCTCAACTTCTCCAGCTCATATCATGGCATAACACAGGTTTTTGGTCTAAGTGATCACACTCGCTTTTATTGAAGGAGCATCTAAGGTAAGTTAAAAGCAATTCGCAATATTGCAGGAATTGAATGCTATCCTTACTCTCACCATCTAACTTTCTATCATGTATTTAACAGCACCAGCACGCTTCACAACCACAGTAAATTGTCCAAAGACATTTGGCAAGAAAAGGAGTGAATAATTCTATGAAAACATAGAGAACCAATGCACTGATCAGCACAGCAAGGTGTCTCCTCTTCCCAAGGACAGAAATCTCAATCAACACACAGCAGCTATGTGTACTTGGTGGTTAAAAAGTTGTCCATAGTGACTCCAACGCTACCCACAATCACAGAAATATTCTTACTTTACTGTTCTGTTACATACTTACTAACTGGAATTGCCAGGGCAAATGAAATGAAGGGAAATGAACCACAGTAGGAAAGAGCCACTAAGTAAGTGGGGAGTGAGGAGTAAGCAGGGTATTCATCTGACTAGGTCTGAGCTAATCACCCTGAACTCCTTTTAGAAAAGAAGTGAATGGAACACACAGCTTTAGGCCAGATGAACTGTACATTGTAGGCCTCCATAGCTAAAGATGACCTTCATCCTAACTTGCTGTGTAAAAACCAGGATAAAACTACTCTGAGCTCAGCATCTGTGCCACCTTTACATTTTATGCTAGCAGATGAATTCTTTAAAATGGAATATATCCATTCTCTCCAAGTTCATAAAAAATACAAATTTCCTTTTCTCTTGCTACATAAGTAAGATGAAAAGTGACTTTGTCTTTCTCAGAACTTACAACTGATAAGGCATGCAGCCACACTTAGAGCCCTCAGAATAGGGCGCGTACCTCCCCAGAAGTTGCCTCCAGACTACAAGTCGGGATTTGTGTAGAGAACATACATGTTAACATAAAGTAGAGTGTGAACCCAAGGAAAATGATGACAAACACTGACAGCTGGCCAATCTTGCCCTTCTTTACTGTGTTTGCCTCAAATATAGTATGTTTGTAAGAATGTGTGAAACACTTCTGAAAATAACAGTTATTCTCTATTTCAGTTTTAACAAGCAAAGGAACATGCAGTTTACAGTCTTCTTCAGAAAGATCTAATTTATTAAAATTCAGAGGGGAACTTCAGCAAATTCCCAGTGAGAATTAGGTACCCAACTGATTGAATACCTGGTAAATTTTGGAACACGTTATGATTTTTTTTCCTCATATGTTCAAGGCTATACTGATTTTATACATTGATTTCTTATTATTTTTTACCTTGAAATTGTTCAAAAAAGAATCAGACCAGTGGTTATACCACTGTGGTAGGTGGTGTTATATATTTCAGAATGAAACTGATAACTATAATATGAGGGCTACTCCTGTTTAATTATGGTTCCCCATGATGTCAGAGTTGGATGTTGGTGGTAGCATGCAGGCTCTTGGTCATTACTGGAGAAAATTCATAGTTGATGATGGTGACTATGTTGAAAAAGAATTTTCTGTAGCTGATAATTTGCTCCATCAAACCGTGCTATTCTGTGCTTTGTATCCGTTGCAATTTTCATGGAAATAAATAGAAGGCATTACTTTTGGAGTTAGTTGCATACATTTTTCCAATCAATACAGAAAATAAAGAAGGAATCTTTGCTGTCTGTCTCACAGCAGTGACAAGAAGACACTCTCTCTCATCCTCCTCTTAATTTTAAGAAGGAGATTCACACCATTAGAATACAATAAACATATTCTGCGTGGAACACTCCCCGTTAAGTAAGACCAAATATGATAAGATCTTTATTCTTCAAATTTACTTCTATTATTTAACTCTAAGCCCTATCCTCGATATTTAATATACTGCAAGCTTGTGAAATATCTACCAAGAGCTTCCCACTGCAGAAGTAAGAAATATGATTGGAAGATAACAAATAATCACTCTGAAATGCCTTTTCTTCAATTTACTGTGTAGGACTGTAGTGAATGTAATAAGCTTAGGATAAGTAACATCATAAAGGACATGTCACAGATCTTCTCCTAAATCTTATCTTCCAGCACTATTCATAATTAGCCCAATTCTTCAAATTGTTTCCCTTAAAATAATTGTTCTTACAGATGACATCTATCAGAGTCATCACTGATGGTTTTTCACATTTTTGACCCTCCTCGAAAGTAAAGCATTGTATAAACTGTACGTTATTTTGAATAACAAGACTGATAACAGGTAAAAAATATTTAGAGATGTTGCAAGGTCTGTTTACAGAATTACATGGCATTTGCAGAAATGAGGGGAATTGCTTGCTTTAGACTTCCACAGTTAACTGTAACCTCTTTAAACTGAATTGCCATTTCTGCAGTAGCAGATGCAAGCAACCCCAAAGATGCTATCTATTCTCATTGGCCTAGAGGAAATCTAAGAAGTTGTCAGCTGTATTATCCTTCCACACTCTCCTCACTCTCCCCCTGCTTGTCTTCCATATTCTGATGACTGTTTATGAGCTCAGCTGTCATTCTTTGCACCAGGGAAAGATAGATGGGACACACCAACCCCAACCTAAGTGACCTTTGGATGTGACAAGATTTTTAGGTCAGTCCTGCTAAATGGAAGCCTTGGTGTATCGAGGCTCGCCTGAGGGTGAAATTTCCAGTGAATTTATTATCTCCCAATGCCCTTTGGACTGCTTCCCACCATCAAACACCATGGCAGCACTCGGAACAGGAAGAAATACATTAACTGGAATCTGATCGTTTTAAAAGGTTACAGCTGCCCAAATATAATTTAATTTCATACTTGCCCTTTGAGGGTTTGGTGTATATTTTCATTTTATGACTGCAAATGATAAAGCTCTTAAGATTCCAGGCAATAAAAAGGAAAGGGGGGGAGAAAGTATTTTAAGGGTTAGAAGTCTATTCAGTTCATAGTCAATGAGCAAAGTGACATATCAGCTTTTTTTTTAATCTAACATTTCTTCACTTTTTATAGTATTCATTCCTTTCCACACTTGACCATGAACAACAATACCTCTTAGTGCAATCAAACCTGTAATGCCACCCAATGTGATACGAAAAGAACATCTGACGTGCAACCTATGTCCAACATACATTAAGGACCTGATTTAGAGCAGCAGCTAATGTGAACTGCAATGGAATTAAGTGAATGCGAACTGATACAAAGAGAAATAATCAATCAGACTTAAAAATAAGCTTAAATTTAAGCATAACACTTATTAACTAGAAAGGCTTTGACTCATTTTTGAACCTCTTCTTTAACCATTTCTGTCTGAGCTCAGGTCATATACACAAATTTATGTACCCATGCCCACACACTATGATAAAAGTCAGGGTACCCAACACTGTTCTGGGGGTAACACTCAACTTAATTAGTCTCATATCCATGCAATGGTAATAATCTAATGCAAGAGTATATTGGGTATGGCATCCTAGTACACAATACAAGGAAATTATAGTAGTTCTCTCTTCTTCCCTTCTGAAAGCAAAACAAGCACCACACACCCAAACACAAGCTACCACATGAATGTGACAGCCTTGGCTAGAGGCAGGAAGCATGGAGTACTCACATCTTTCAGTGCAGCATCTGAAAACTGAGTTACAAAATGAACACCACCTTACAATCAGACATTCTGGTATCATTGTGATGCTTGTTTCTTTTCCACAAACTAACCACAGGAAAAAAACAGAAAAGCTATGGAAAGGAGAAGGATTAAGTGTGAATGCTGTGCATCTTGTTTTCAAATCCCCCATAAGAAAGTAATTACTGTTGGCTTTCCAAATCCTTCTGGGCCTCTTTAAATAACTTTCCCAAATAAACACTGATACACACTGTCCAAGTTACTTTTGCCACCAATATATCAACCAGCATATAGCAAGAAGCATAGCTGCCATGATAAAGGGAGTAGGATGAGTAGAGTTGATTAGCCTAACATGAACTGTATTCCAAAGCAGCTAATGGTAACACTACAGGACAGCAAGCTGAAAGTAAGTTATACGTGTGTGACATGAGCAGTGTCAGGGAAAGAGGTAACAGGCACAGGAGGTTCCCTTCAAACACCATAAATCTCTTCTCTGCTGTGTGGGTAATGGAACAGGGGCACAGGTTACCAGAGACATTGCTGAGTCTCTGCCTTGGAGACTTTCAAAAGCTGCCTGGATGTGGGCCTGGACACTCTGCTCTGGGAGTCCCAGATTGGGCAGAGGTTGGAGGTTGGAGCAGATGGACCCAGGGGTCTCTGGCAACCTCACTTCTTCTGGGATTCTGTGATACAACATACTGCTTTCCAGCAAGCCTCAAGTCTGCAAATAAGTATCAGAATATTGAATAAATAGCGCCGTAGTGTGAAGAAAGTAACAGATACTTAAGGTCAGCTTAATTTTCTACAAGTACAAAATACGTCTATTAGTGTTTCAGAAGTTCAGGGTTTAACTGTAAAATCAACATCAGAGATGGAATAGGACTTGAGTCATGTTCTTTTGCCAATTTCAACTAGATCCATTTGGTCCCTTTAATGAAATAAATATGCTGCTGTATTTTATGGTAATGGCCCAAAATACTTTAATAACACTATCACAAGCTGTAATGTTTTGGTGCATTAACAGAGAACACACTGTTATAATTTGTAAAGAGTATTTTGTGCCATGAAAGGGAAAAGAAAAATTAGGAAAAGAAGGAAGGGTTTTGTTGCCAGATGTTATTTTTACACTGTACTGTGGAGAGAAGTGTAAGTTGAAGAGTGGACGCTTTGCCTTCCGAAGGGCAGTGGTGATGCTGGCCTTCCTGTGCAGACGTCTTGAGGTACATGCTGCCTCCCCCAGCACAGTATCCATGGGGATGCAGATAGGGACTCTGCTTATCAGACCCCTGAGTGCACTGCAGGGGACAGGAACCTCCCCTCAAGACACCCCATATCTCCAATGGATTAACCTCATTCCCTTGCACACAAACTGGCAGTCCTGAGTCTGTTAGGGAGATGTTAATCCTGTACCTATATGAAGGAGCTGAAAAAAAGCCACACAACAGTCCCCAGATAGAATATGGCTCCCTCCAAGTGCCTTGGACAGATGGTTTTTTTCTTCTTGAAATCAGTATTGTATTCTCCCAGCTTAGAAACGCAGTGACGTTTTGTGCTTTTCTTTCCTGTACAACTGTTTTTTTTTTTTTTAATTTTACTTTGTTTAATTTACATATTAGCCCAATTTATTTTTTAGTACAATAAGGAAAGACAGCTCAAGAAGTGCCTTGTACTGACAGACCTGAACTCTGTAATTCTGGAGTCTGTAAACCTCTGAGGTGACTTAGCAGATTTCCAGTATGTTTCTGGCTGGGTAGGTTATCCATAATGTGATTTGCCTCTATGGCTAAGAGGTCTAGGTATGTGAATCCTGTAGTTCTCAATACTCTTCTCCTTATCTATCAATAAATGGACAGGAAAAGAAACAGACAATAGGCAAAAACAGCAAGCAAATAAATCAGTTCTGCAAAGTGGAAGCCAGTCTAGGAATCAGACTCAAACTCAAGAGCTTGTGAGGTTTACAAACATAAAAGTTTGCCCTGTGGACTGCTAGGAGCTACAGACACTATTGCCTCAAAATTGTTGTGTTCAGATTGATTCACTGGAGGGAGAAACACTAAGCACCTCTGAAAGAAGGAAAGGAATTTGAGGAAACTGAGCCTAAGTACTGGGGAAACAACTGCACTCTGACCTGACCTCAGGAACAGGTTTACACTATCCAGGCACACCAGAACAAATAGGTTCAACACTGAAAGACATCTCCCAACACTACGGTGTCTGCTACGGAGGTAAGTTCAGTTGTTGTCTTTAGAAATAAAACAATCAGAACAACTATCTTGACTTACGTGTTTTGTTGTCTAATGCATAGATCCACAGTCTACAGTAACTAGATATTTCACAAATTCAAACTGTGCCTAGTAATAACTTCCACCCATAAGAGATGCTGAAATATCCTCACTGGTAATTGCTAGCCATGGAAGGGAGTCAGATGCGAGAAAAACAGTTAAGAGTCCAAGGACTTTTAATGGATTGCACTGTTGTTCTTGTCTGCAATTTACCAGACATACTCTGTCTATAAATTTACCATGCTGTTTGCGTGTTTCTATCCCATTCTGCCTTGTCAATTTGAAATGACCTAAAACTTCAGAGAAAAAAGAGCCATCACAAATTAGCTAGAAAGAAGACATAAATCCAAATTCTTACACATTTATATGTTATACCAACCTGCACCTAACAGCACACCGTGCCTTAAGACCCAGGTACAAAAAAGCAAGCAAGACTTCAAGAGAGAACTTCTTCCTGTGTTAACTTTTAGGATGCATAAAAAGTAGCTTGCTTTTTTTGTGGACACAAAGGAGTGAGTTAGCTTTCTGTAAGTCTGTTTTTCTCACTGCTGCTATTTGTTATCGGTAACATTATTCTGCAAGCTTTGAAGAGTGCGCACGTGAGTGATCTGTGGTTTTCCTGTCTGTTTGTCTGTCACAAGGTTCTGCTGAGACACTGTAAATACCCACAGTTAGCAAAGCTCAGTGTGAACACAAAAAGTCCAAAAATACCCAGAAAAAAATTATTGGTCTGAGTGCAGCTTTCATGTTTAATAGGAGGCCTACAAAGCCCCCCAGTTGGTGGTTTCAGATCAAGAACCCCCAGCCAGCCAAACCCCACTCAGTGTGGCTTTGCATTTCTCCCCCTGCACAGACAGTTTGCTCAGGATTATACAATCTTATTTGCATGATTATATAATCTTCTTTTCAGCAACATCCCTCTGAAGAGCAAACAACATAATAGGAAAACCAGTAGTGTAAGCCAACTGTTTCAAAACCCAGCGTCTGGAATGTACAAAGGGCGCAAAGTAGGAAAAAAAATAAATGTTTTTTTGGTTTTGTTTTGAGATTTTTAATCTAGACTTTTCCAGGGGGAACTAATTCAAAAAGAACTCTCGCCACCACTCAACACTGCACTCAGTAAAACACAAATGCTAACAGTTTTTAGGTTATCCCTGTAGGATGGCTATAGGGACACCTATGAAGGTGGCTATTCCCTCTTTCTCAACAGAAGCTACTTTGGGGCACCGGGAGACACTTCTCAGCTCTTTCCCTGGTCTAAGACTCTGGCAGTCAGGTGTTGTTGCCTTTGCTGCTATTCTGACACAGGTTTTGTCCCACAGCTTGTTGAGCTCACACCACTAACAACATCACTCCAACCCACCAATAAATGAAGTTTTAGCTGATGTAGATGCCTCCATTCCTCGAGCTTTCTCTCCTTACAAATACCTCAGATGTTGTCCTAGACAGGACGCTATGGAAGTGAAGGCTGTCATATTCCAGTGTGCAGACAGGCTCCTCTGCAGGGTGCTAAAACTACTTATGATGTCACTTCAGCAATATTCATCTAAAATTAATGCCTTATAAATAATCAAGGAGTAATCTGCTTCTGTCTGTCAGTCTAACCCCAAAAAGAGAGGAGTGTAACGATTTTACAAGAGAAAAGAAATTAAGGATGACCTGACCTTGCAAGTATGCTTGCCAGACAGTTACGCACGCTTTCTTGCCTGACCTATTTTTCCCTGCTCACACCACAGAGACATTTCAAACAAATGGCCAGCAATCTAGGCTGCTTAAAACACAGGAGTTGCTACCCAAACACTACAGTTGGGCACCTTAATGCCTTTGCCAGGTTTCCAAAAGTTTTCAGTCTCTCTTTTCAAGTTGAAACAGGGCTCTATTTATCAGTCCATAAAGGACTGTGTCCAATGTCACAGTTTTCCACTCTTTTCCAGGAATGGGTGTACTGGGTAGTTATCACGGCCTAATATTTTGTTGTGGATCACAGGCTGTGAATGGACTACGTGAAGAAGCATGCCGAACACATACATCTAATATACACCGTAGGCATACTCGATGTTTTAGTTATAACACAAACATAAGGAATAACTTCCAGTTAATGAAAGTATTTATAGCTTAAGTAAGCCTTCTTACAGCCTAAGTTTCAATGCTGGAATACTTTCAACCTGATTCTGAAAGCTGCTCAAAACTATTGCCTGCTAAATTCCCATCGGATTTAGAGAACATATGCTTCCCCCTAGGAGAATCGGTCTGTACCAGTTTTCAAGATGGTAATCACATCACCTGTAGTACGAGCTATTTTGTACCTGTGATTTTCAGCCTTTTTGGTTTGAGACCTCCACAATCTTCTTAGAGGAGTCAAGGACCAATGTAACGCGACATAAAAGCCTATTTACAACAGGTTAACTTTTCTGAATCACCTTTCAGACCCATTAAAATTATTTAATGGCCCCCTAGCAGAAAAACACTGAATTATACTATTATGAGACATTTAAGGTCACTGCAAGAAAAAGGTATGGAAATGGCCATCTTTTGCCAATTCATAGAAGTCAAGGAGATAAGAGAAAGCTTGAAGCAGAGAAAGACAAAAGAAAATGACCCCCTCCCCCCCATGCCAAGGGATAAGGAGAAAGAAAAATAGAATAAATGCGTGCATATTGAGGATGAGGCAAAGGGATGGGGTTCTGCATGCAGGGCCTTATATGGAAATAGACAACAACAGGAATCTGAAGGCTAGTAAATATGAAATAACACGAAAAAGACATAGCTTGTGCTATTTCCATTGTCCAAATGTCAAACTCCTTCTGGGAAGCCAGGGTGGGGTGGAGTGGGGGGAGGAGGAGTAATAGCTTTATGAGCATCTTGTAACAGGTTCTTCCTAAAGGGGATTTCTTGAGAACTGCTGGGCTCTGATGCTAGCCCATATGCACTCAGGAAAGTCAGAGAAAACGCTGGCTGCACTTTTTCCAGGCCTATTTGCATATGTTCTTTAGTATGCAGAATGTCTCAGTATGTAATTGAATTGTTGTTTTTGCCTCTATTAATACATATGCAAATGAGTCACTACTGCAGCTGTGCTGTATTAATCATATGTGTGCTTCTGTCTGTCTGCCCTGCAGGCTCAGGGTCGGAGGGAGGGGGGAGAGGGAATTCAGTCTCTAACCTACAAGAAAACTCACTCATGCAGACAGAGGTCTGCTAGCAAACAGCAGGCCTGAGTTACAACCAAAAGGAAGACGCGCTGGTCATTTTTCAGTCTTTTTCATATTTTATAGATATGGATGGAATCTGAAAGTTATGCAGAAAGGACTGTTAATCTAGATAAAATGAATAAGCCATCACAGCTAATTCTTTCCCCTGGAGGGCTGGGGAGGGAGTTAAAATCTGACAACCCACAGAGCAGTCATGATATTGTTTTACCATGTGTATTTACTGCCTGTAAGTGTTCACTGTGCATATGTTCAGACACTCACAGTGCACAGTAAATGACAAAGTCTTTATAGAGTTTTCATATACGAGGGCTGTTTCAAAAGTAATGCCTCCTATTTTATTATGTTGCCCCATGACATCAGAGGTGGATGCTGGTGGTATGAGAGCAGAGGCTGAACCTTCCTACCAATATTCTGTTAGATTTGTTGTTGTGAGACAAATGGCAGCAGGACAGTCTGACAAAATGGTGTCTGACACGGAAGTGAGGATGAAGCAAAGGGGTGGCACTGAATTCCTCCACATGGAAAAAAATGGCACCTATTGACATCCACCAATGCTTGCTGAACATTTCTGAAAACCAAACGGTGGATGTGAGCACAGTGAGCTGAGGGGTGGTACATTTCAGCAGTGGCAACAGCCACAGTAGGTATCCTCTACTGGTGCAGATTTTTCATGAGCGTGGCATGAAGGCTCTTGTTCATCACTGGCAAAAATGCATAGCTAATGGTAGTGACTATGTTGCAAAACAGTATTTTGTTGCAGAGAATTTGCTCTATCAAATAGCAGTATTGTGCTCTTTGTATCTGCTGTAGCTTCCATGGAAATAAATAGGACACATTACCTTCAGAACAAACTATGCATATTCTGTCATACTGATTGCCTTTCAGAAACTGGTTGGATTCTGATGTGATCAAGCTTTTCATTCAAATCCATTTTGACAGAATACATTGACTTTTCCTGTAAAATCTGTAAGTATGTATCAAAGGCAAGTACGGACTATTACATGCTAAATACAAAGTACATTTTTTATACCATGAAGACTACTTATTTGAGCTGGTATGTTCTGTGGTTAATACTCTATACAATCTATCACAGTCCCTGGCTCTAAGTATCTAAGAGTGAGGACAAGTTGCATCCTGGCGTTGCGAGACCTGCCTTTGAGTTATCTGGGAGGAACTTTTCCATTTCAAAGTACAGGGATTCCTCAAAAGTATTCACTGACTATCACTAGCTCCTCGATCCAAACCTTGCTTATACAGCTCAACAAATATTTTAAAATCATTACTAAGACTTAATTAAAAAAAAATCTTGGAAAGTTCAAATTCTTCAACATAACTTTCCTCATAACAACACAGAGACCTTCTTCCAGTTTAGATGGCTGTAGCCTCAGTTATACCAGAAGACAGAAGCTGGGAGTGTAGAATCTGCATGAAGGCAACCATTTAAAAAACTATTTAAATGGGACATTCAACAAAAAATGTATACAAAATATCTTGTTTTATTACTCCTACTACTATCATTATTTGTGATGGCCATCATAAACAGCATAGCAATACAGTGAACTAATGGCAGATGGACGATTGCCATCTTTTGGTTATGCTAATGAGAAATAGTGTTTTTCATGTACTTAGCTGTTTTTTTTTCCCCAGATGTGGGTGCTCACAGTGAAAACCTAATTCTACTTTTTTCTGCTTAAGTGGGTTGCATGAGTTTTATAATATTGTAATTAAACTGTACACTAATGATTCATTCCCTACAAATTAAGCCAGAGTCCTATTAATGAAAACAGGTAAAATAGAAAAGTAAACACTGAAAGAATGCCGAAAAGCTTATAAGGTGTTTAAAGTTAGATGCTGCTCAGAAAATAGAAGGAATAACTCTGAAGTGCTAAAAAGTGGTTTACCTTCTCACAGACAAAGAACTGAATAAAGTAATAGCCCAAAGAAACCATGAACGTAGATTGCAGAGTAAATGAATAATGGATAAAGTACTGCCATCTCTTTGCTACGATCAACAGGGACAGCAATGGGACATCAGCCCCTTCTTCTCTATCAGAAACAATTCATATGGTCCTGGGCAACCTGCTCTGTGTGTCCCTGCTTGAGCAGGGGATTGGACTAGATGGCCTCCAGAGGTCCATTGAACTACAGTCATTCTGTGGTTTTGTGGTAGGTCACTTCAGCTCTGGTAAGTTGGCTCCCCAACAGAAGGAAGGAATCACACTTTCAGTATTCAAATGTATCACTACAGTGTTTATAAAACTTTTTTTTTCAGGGTTTTCTTTGACATATTTGAGTTCTTGTAATACTAGGAGGTCAAGCTTAAACTGGTCAAAACTGGTTACATCTACAGATTATAGTAAGAAATCAGAAAGAGATATGCAAAAAATAAATGTGTTTAACAATTAATGCATGAAAATAAAGTGCCATCTCTTTAAAGCAATAGGGGAAGTTCTACCATCAGCAGTATCTCAAATGAAACTTAAGGAGATAGTTCAGTGAAATAATCTGAACTGGCAAGTGGAGAAATGTAGCTCATCCCTGCAGTGGTGCGGAAGCCAAAAGGCAGCCAGCCTGGAAGAAAAAATGGTATCTGACTGAGCAGGCAGTCTTCATGCTTCATTTTTGTTTCATAGGTAACAGATGTTTTATGTAATACTCATATGACCACTGGAACAGTCTATCTCCTGATCATTCACTGTATACTTGTTAAATAGCTCTATCATTTCTGCTTCCTTCAAGTGAAACAAACACAGATATCACAGACGATTATGTGGCCCTTAAGATATCTAGAGGCAAAGTTTACAAAGGAGAATTTAGAAAGGATCAGACACCTAAATAACAGCAAGATGAACAACTCTGAGAAGCACACAAACTTCAAATAGGCTTAATTTTTTTTCTGAAAATGTGGTCCAGGCTACGTATGTTCAATTCCATTGAAATTCTGTCCTTGGTATGTGCATCTCCCCATAACACTGCGAAGAATTTTGTAGCCAAAGGGAAAAAAAAAAAAAAAAAAAAAAAAAGAATCTGAAGCATTTCCATAGCAAAGAAAATGCAGGGCAAAAATCTTGACAGAATTATTTTTTTCAGATGTAATTGAGGTCTAAATCTGCTCATCATCATCATACAAATTGCTAAGGAGAATCAATCAGGATTCTTCAGAATTGAGACCCAGCTAAAATACCTTCACACCAGTAAACTGACACAAACTTCTATTTAATCACAGAACCACAAAATGGCTTGCACTGGAAGGGACCTCAAAAACCATCTAATTCCAGCCCCTCTCCAATGGCAAGCACACCCTCCACTAGATCAGGTTGCCAAGGACCCATCCAGCCTGACTTTGAACACCTCCAGGAATGGGACATCTATAGGTGCTCTGGGCAGCCTGTTCCTGTGCCTCATCACCCTCACAGTAAAGAATTCCTTCTTTCTATATAATCTAAAAACATCTCTTTTTAATTTAAAACCATTACACTGTGTCCTGTCACTTCGTTCCCTGACAGATTCCCTCATCTTTCTTGTAGGCCTTCTTTATCCAAATAAAGACAGCTGTGGTCATAATTTTGAACACAACCACCAATAGTCATGATTTGCAGTTTGTTTCATGCTAAGATGAAGAGATAAAAAGGTTTGGATGCAGGCACTCTGAACTTTTGGGGGCATATTTTCCAAGAGCAGGAGTTTCAATAAAGTCTGTATTAAATCAAGTTGCTCTCTTCCTAATGAACACAGAATGTCTGTACAGTAACACTACCCTGGCAGCTGTCAGTATATAACCAGCATTATCTTTCAGTACAGTACACACAGTATTTGTATGACTGTCTACTAATCCGTTGTCACTATCTCACTATCAAACAAAAGATCTGGGAGATGTGAACTGTTTGCACAACCTCTGGTGCATACCCCTCTCAATTTTTAGAGCAGGCTATAATATATATAGATCAGGTTCCATATTTTGTAATGCTCAGAAAGCACCAAGGAGCTTAATACTCTTAGGAAAAAACAAACAAACAAAAAAGCCCATACCAGACAGATGTAATTTTACACTGAATTTTCTTACACCTTTGGAAATGTTTGTTCATACTGAGTATGCTCAATACAAATGGTATTAATCAATTAAGTACCAACTTAATATTTACTTTGTGTAGAACTTGTCACTTGGTATCTATGCTTATAGCTATAAATGTTGATCATTGAGACAGGGAAATTTAATTCCCTCATCCGCTGAACCACGTAGAAAAATGTCATGTTTAGATAAAGCATACAGAAGATCTTTTGATTTGTCAGCCTCATTCAGTTTTATTTTTGTTCAATTTATACAAAATCACTACACTACATCACCCCTTAGGAACAAGGCCATATGGAATTTGCAAGGGGGGAAATCAGCATCAGAAACCCACCTGCTAATCAAGAGGAATTTTACTGCAATGAGACTATCTTTTAAAATGACACTTCACAAAGTTTGGGAGTGAACTTTATCATTGAAAGAGGAAAGCCAAAAACCTTTTTTTTTTTTTTTTTTTTTTTTTTT
>PPHD01007016.1:0-15372 GCA_002909625.1 Bambusicola thoracicus
AGAAACTGAGTACCTTAACATGCAGAGGGGGTCCTGATGAATTCTGCATCCTTCCTTCCCTCTTGTAATTTAATTTTTTAACAAGTATAACAAGGGTAAACAGTACTTCCTGTGCTAGAGTCTTGGTTTTTAAGACATAGTGCAACTGAGATGTTAAATAATAATAACCATTACAGTTAAAGTAATACCAATCCTAAGAATGTTGTGTGTAAATTTTCAAGAAAATCCCTAGAATTTTTAAATTTGTTTACAGTATTTAAAAAATAGGTAAAATCTCAGGTCCATGACTTGTGGCCTCTTTCCTTTCGATCAATTCTATAAAGTTAAAACTGTTGCATGGGAGGCAGTCTGAGTTTCTCCTCTAAGTTAAGACTTCTGTGTTTTTACAGAGCATGATTGTAAAGAGATGATCAAGGAAACATCTTCAGGATGCAAGATAACAGGAATCTATTGTCATACTTCATAAAGTAATCTCAGCAGCAAATTACCAAAAGCTGAAGCACAGAAGCCATGACAAATTCAGTCTGGCTGTATCTGGTTTAATCCTGATGCTTTTTCATTATTTTGGAAAACGCTAAATGTTACATTTTGATTATTTGAATATAAAGTATAAATTGTTAAAGTCTAAAGCTGCAAAGCATTGAATTACAGGGACACTAATTAACATTTGAAACTTATTAGTATGACAAAATGAAGGTATATGTTACATATGTTACATAAGATTTTTTCTCTTTTCTTTTCTTTTCTTTTCTTTTCTTTTCTTTTCTTTTCTTTTCTTTTCTTTTCTTTTCTTTTCTTTTCTCTTCTCTTCTCTTCTCTTCTTTAATAGTACTACTGAAAAACTTTACAATCCCTGTTTATTCAGTCAGAAAAACTAATCTGATAAATTTGCTTAGGGTACCGTGTTATTGTGCTACCATATGGAAAACATTATGTATGAGAGGATCAACAGAGATAGATTTTTTGTTGTTGTTGTTGCAGGCTGATACAGTCAAGCAGCAAAAGACTTGTGCTTTAATATGTAGGGAAATAATATGAGAAAATTGTCTAAATCTTTTTGGTAGGAGGCCTAAAACTAAAGAAAATCACGTCAAAAGTTAGGAATCTGTACTTACAAAAGTCCTCAGTAAAAACCACATGGTGATCTGTTATTACATTCATTCACCAAGCTGCTGGAAATGGCAATCCCCGATATATGCCTGTATTGCATAGGAATCAACTAAAATAGGCCAGGTGGGAAACAAGAGCTCACATGGGGGACATTATGCATCACTACTTGTTAGATTCTTTACATGCAACTTGCAGCCCTCTTCAGAGTTCATAGTTTAATCTGAAAATGCAATCTCTTCCTTTCTACTGGTAAGGATACTTGAAGCATGGGAAAGCTCTATTTTTCCACAGTTTCAGTAAGCCACCTCCCATCCCATCCTTCCATCCCTATGAGTACAAGCCTTTCTGCTCCAGAGGAAAAACTCTAATAAAGTGCGGTTCACATGGAGTCGCACCATTGTGCAGGCTCTGTGCACTTCAGCACACCACAGAGACTCCCACTCTTTCCCTGAATGTGAGCTATAGGTGTAAACAGCACATCCTCAGTAACTTTTTAGGTTGGACGTCAAGGGGAAGTTCTTTACCATGAGAATGGTGAGGTGCTGGAACAGGCTGCCCAGAGTGGTTGTGGATGCCTTGTCCCTGGAGGTGTTCAAGGCCGGGTTGGATGGGGCCCTGGGCAGCCTGGTCTAGTATTAGATATGGAGGTTGGTGGCCCTGCCTGCAGCAGGGAGTTTGGAGCTTGAAGATCCTTCCAACCCAAGCCATTCTATGATTCTATGATGATATGATAAGAGCTATGAGTTATAAAAGAAGTATGACTTTCTCTAGCGCCTAATCTGATCTTACATTAGGGCTTAAGCCTACTTACCTTACTCATCAGAATTTTGTCACTGATATAAAATGGAAGTTCTCACATTGCACTGAGAGCAATAGTTGAATCTTAAAATCATAACAATAAAGATTGTGACAATTTTACAGTAACATTACTCCTGGTCAAGCTAAAATGTCATATCTATATAATAAAATTGCTTTAAAGCATCTTTTTAATTTTAAAAGCAAAATATAAATCATTTATCATTTATTTCAGAATTTTTATTTTAAATAATTGCAATATTTATGTCCCATAACCCAAATGAAAGTAAGTTTTTCCACTATGTTGTTACTGACCAGGGAATTTTATTGAGAATATTTTGCGCATGACTGAAAGCTGTCCATTAAACGTAGCAAGAGCAATCATTTTACATGAGTGACAAGTGAAATATCAGGTGGATGTTCCAAAAACAGCCCATTACCTTCTCACCCAGCAGACAGGAATGATTACAGCCCCAGTAAATGACTTCCTAGTAAATCACTGGGAGTGAATGGAGAATCAGGGCCATTTCCATTCCAGTGGGAATTCAAGTGAAATATTATTCATTGCTTAGCAGGGACCACCAGGGCTGACAGACCACGGAAAAGAGATCATGGTGACCTTTGGGAGCAGCCCAGAAAGGGAGAGCATTCCCCCAAACTTTGCTTCGTACTTTTTTCTGTTCTTTTGTGCAGATGAGAATGATAGGTTCTTTCACTGAAAATTGTGAGTAGAAAATAAACACAGACTCACTGGTACAAAACAGCAGCACTGAAAAAAACCAAAAACATGTTGTACAGATGGTCAAGGAGTATACAGAAATGAGTGGCACCAAAACCCTACACATTTTCTATTTATAGAAGTATCTCACAGTAACCTATAATTAATTTGGGAATTATTCTTAAAGCAAAGAGTTAAAAAATGCTAGAGGAGAGTACTGATGATGTTTATGGTATTCTCTGATATTAAGTTGAAAAGACTCAAAAGCTTTTTCAGGTAAGGTGTTCCATGACAGAAAGAAAGAACTCTCAGAGATTCTCCTTTTCAGACACTTCTTTCCCAGCTGAAGAAGTTCTTACGTATCTCCTCTTTTCTTTCCAAATGTACTGTTCTAGAGTTTTTTCTATTTGCTTCTTTTTGTTGCTGCTCCCTGGAAACAGAGTGTTGTGACATCAGGCCTCTGCAGCTGTGCTCGTGATTATGTGCTGCTATTTACACATTTATGGCAAAAAAAACTCATTTCTTCTTCATAACTGCCTTTTGGGGGGAAAATGTTCAAAAATGTATGTAAAAATATGCATGTTTAAATCAGACATTTTCCAAGGACTGTGCAAATAATTTTGCTTTTGTAGTAAATTTGTTTACACTTTGCACTGTCATACAAATCAGTTTTGAAATAATGGCCTTCTTGTACCACGTTCTTCAGCCTGTAGTCTTCTTTCCTTAAGATAATAACCAATCCAGTTCTTCCTAGCTGTGATCCAGTTATAAGCTAGTAGTATATCCAAAGCATAGGTTGGGCGTTTTGCCTGTTATTTACTCAGCTTAATTTGCTGTGACAATCTCTTAAGATTACTGATTTTTCTTTTTTGTCTTCTGCCAGGATAGTAATTTTTATACTGATAGGAAGGGGAAAAAAATCTGCAACGTTAGCAGATTACATTGAATGTGTCTGTTTCATGTGTTAATTAAAAAAGAACCTGAAAGTCTAGGTGGAGCCTTCTTATCACTTCATAACTTCATTTCTCTGCTTCTATACACCAGAGGTTAAAGGCATATAGAGGTTGGCAGCGTAGAAGGTCAACACTGGCAGCATTAGCTGGGAGGAAGGTGGAGTAAGAAATCACAAATGCATTAAACTTCTTTCACCTTGTTTGAGAGTTTATCAGTGTTCTGCTCTTATGGGTTAATGTTGCACCCAAGGGGAAGATAAAATGTCCTGACATCCACAAGCACTTCCAAAATTGCTGATAGCACACATGCCTGGGGTTCTCTTACCTGGGGTTGCTTTTTATTAAGTTATAAATCACTACTGAATATTAATTCCCCGAAAGGACTGAAGGCTCATCTCACTTCTACCTTGGACAGCTGTTTTACCAGTTCCACTGGCACTGAAAAGCTTGTAGAATGTATTTCCAAATTCTCTTATACAATCCCTGACTATTGAAGTGAAAGCAAATAAATAAAACTATGAACTCAAGTCTGAACTTCGCTAGTGCATTTGGATGAACTACGACAAGAAACTCAAATTTTTTCCCATTGTCCTCTGAACTGTTCACAATATAGACAACAGCAACGATGCTTTGGTAGTTAGGTAAACATTTACAGTGGGCAAAACTGAGTTTGTTTCCCAGCACAAGGCAGCAGCAAGGTAACGTCTGTAGCAAGCTCTGGATCTTCAGCTGAACAAAAGCTTAACGTGGAGACTGTGCTTTGGTAGACAGGAGCAAGTGTAGTTGGAGACAACATTTTCTGTGGCAAAGATGCTTGTAACTTTTTGGATTGTTAAGGCAAAAACAATTGAAGTGTGAATAGTATCCATGTCCTATTTCACTCTGTTCCCTCTTTTCAGGAATGGATCATGACCTTTAATGAGGACTTCTCACCTTTGGAGTTATACAGCAAAAAATGCCATGTGACAGTGGTTCTTGGGAAAGCTCAGAATCTTGCAGACTGTGAAGGCTAAAGAATGCAGACATAGAATCATAGAATCATTAAGGTTGGAAAATACCTCTAAGATCGTCTAGTCCAATCACCAACCCATCACATGCCTATTAACCATGTCCCTCAGAGCCACATCTACGCATTTCTTGAACACCTCCAGGGACAGTTAACTCTACCACTTCCCTGGGCAGCCCGTGCCAATAATACATGAATATCCCAGCAAATACAAACATTCTCTATGAAATACATTGTTCTATTTTCTTCTGTAATTTTTATTCTAAACACAGTTTCAGTTAATCATTTTATTATCTATCCAAAGTCACTCTTTGTGAAAAAGGAAGATGTTAAGGAGATAATTATAGCTCTTAACAGAATACAAGTAATAGCATTCATAATTGAATTTTCTTCTGAGTAATAAAACTTGTCTTGAGTACCGACAGTTCTTGAATGGTAAGTCCAGCATCAAACAATACATTCATATCCATTTGTTGGAATAAATGTGCATAATGAAAACCATGTGTCTTTGAATACAGACATAAGTAATTGGAATGCTGATTTAACTAAAATACAGGAAGGCAAATTTAATGAAGAGAAGTCTGAAGGTACTAATGTGTTTCAGAAAGATGGCAGAACAGCTGCAAACTGGATTTTGTGGCCAGCAGTCAGAGAAAAAAAAATGTCTGTGCCATCCTTTACAGCATATAATCAGCATAGCACACATTATTGTTTGGTTGTTGGGTTTCGCATTGTTTGTTTGTTTGTTTTGTTTGTTTGTTTTAATTACAAATACTTTGAATCCTGGGACTAAATTTCCTGTCTTTTAGTGGCTCCAACTTTCTACTGTTCCATTCTCTAAGATGACCCAAATTAATTTAGGGCGGATATGTGTAGTTTCAGGAGTCTGAAGAAATCAGTGGTATATGACAGTCCGACACACACTCAAAACCAGTAGTGGATGGGCAACACGGGAAAATGTCATTTTGGATCATTCAGGCACTCAGACAAGTTGCCTAGAGATGTGGTTGATGCCTTATTCCTGGAGACTTTCAAAGCGAGGCTGAATCAAGCTCTGGGCAACCTTATCTAGCTGTGGTGTCCCTGTTCCTTGCAATGAGTTGGACTAAATGACGACTTTTGAAGGTCCCTTTCAACTCTAAGGATTCTATGATTCTATGACTTCAGATGGCAAAGAGTTGTTATCCCAGCTTTCTTGGATAATCCCATGGTAAGGAGATAGAAGAAAAAGGTGGCCAAAGACTTGTGCTTAAAAAACTAAATTCAACATGCTAGCTTACAAATCATAGTTATTAAAGTTGGAAAACACCACTGAAATAATCCAGTCCAACCATCCACCCATCACCACCATGCCCACTAAATCATGTCCCTTGGTACCACATCTATCCTTTAATACTCTCCTTCAGCATTCTAGGTAATCCCTGGGACAGAAGACAGCTGGCAGCGCTGACTGTGTCAACCATCCCAGCTTCATCTGTGGAGGAGTGCTTGTTGACACCCTCAGAACTGAATGGAATAACCCACAGAACATGACTAGACTAGAGGAGCTGTTTTCTTTCCCTGCCTTTGTCACAATTTCCTGGGTGATCCCAGATAAGTCACTCACTCCACACCTTTACCTCTGCTGAGGAGTTGCTTTCAGAAGGAACAAATGTCCAAACCTCAGGATTTGGAAAATTGCTTTTAATACTCTTTGGAAATTGGGACTGAAGTCAGTACTTCAGAATCATAGAATCATTAAGGTTGGAAAAGACCTCTGAGATCACCTAGTCCAACCACCAACCCATCACACCATGCTCACTAACCAAGTCCATCAGTGCCACATCCACACGGCTCTTGACCACCACCAGGGATGGTGACCCCACCACTCCATGGGCAGCCTGTGCCACTGCATCACCACTCTTTCCAAGAATAAAATTTTCCTAATATTCAAACTGAAGCTCCCCTGGTGCAACTTGAGGCTGTTCCCTCTCATCCTATTGCTGTTACCTGGGATAAAAGGCCAACCCCCACCTCACCACAGCCTCCCTTCAGGGAGCTACAGAAAGTGAGGTCTCCCCTGAGCCTACTCCATACTGAACAAACCCAGTCTCCTTAGCCCTCCCAACAAGACTTGTGCTCCAGACCCCTCACAGCTTTGTTGCCCTGCTGTAGACACACTCCAGGGCCTCAATGACACAATATTTTGACACAATATTCTTGGTTGTCAGAAAGTGTTTAGCAAGTAGATTAGTGTGAACATTGCTAGCAAAAAAAGACATCTCCTCCTGATGAGTGCTTTTATAGTACAAGGAAAGCATCGAGGGATACTATTAATAGGGAGGAAAAAAAAAAAGTTATAACTCATGTGAAACCTAGCACCCTGCAAATGCAAGCATTATCCTAGGGAATACATGGGCTAGGGGATTTTAACAGAGCACACAAGCCCGCGCCTCTGTGCCCGCCCCGGGGCTGCCCCGCGGCCTCCTTCTCTCGACTCCGCCCGCCCCGTCCCGGGCAGTGTGGGCCGCGCCAAAACGGAGGCGGGCCCGCCCCTCCACGCCAGGTTGATCAGCTCTAGCTCGCCGCCCGCTGCCTTACCGCTAGCAGAGCCTCCTGCTGCCGAGTCTGCTGCCTCGCCGGCCGCGGCCGGGCCATGGTGCCGGCGCCCGGGGGCGCCCTGCTCGCCGCCTTCCTAACCGCCGCGCTGGCCGCCGCGGGCAGGTGAGCGGAGAAGGACGCCCGGGCGGTGCGGGGAGCGGGGCCGGGAGGGGCTCGGCGGGGGCTACCGGGAGGTAGCTGCTCCGCGAGGGTCGGATCGGGGGCCCCGGGCGCGGCGAAGACACGGTGACACCAAAGTTGTATCTCTTCCTTTGGGAGAAGTGATAGTTTCAAGACGCTCTTGAGGATACTGACAGTTATACCAAGCATAGAACGGTGTGAGCTGTTCAAGCTTTGCTTTGCTTGTGTAAGTAGGTATTTCTCAAGCCTGGCAGGGCAGGTGTTAGTGATATTCCATGGAGACAGGTACGCGCCAGAAATGGAATGGCATTTCGGTATGGAGCTGTGTCAGGGGAGGGGCAGCTGGGGGTTAGGGACAGGGTCTGCATGGAACGGGCTGCCCAGAGCAGTGGGCACAGCCCCGAGTACCGGAGTTCAAGGAGTGTCTGGACAATGCTCTCAGACATTGGGTTTGATTTTGGGTGGTGCTGTGTGGAGCCAGGGGTTGGACTCAGTGGTCCTTGTGGATCCCTTCCAACTCGAGATTCTGTGATTCAGTGAGAAATGATAAATAAAACTCTGTACTCCTGATGAAGCCTTTCCAAACTTTCACCTTGCAATGTAGATGAACCAAACAAAAACCCACAAATAACAACACCAAATGAGCAGCCAGTAAGAGGAGGATTGACTGCAACTACAGTCTTCAAGATGCTGTGTGGCTTCTTTGTTTAGTGTCAAGGTTGCCAGTCGGTATGTTTATAATCAACAAGTGGAAATGTGCTGTTCTAGCATCTTTGGGGCCAGCAAGTTGTCCACTCTTCAGGAATTCCAAACCTGCTTCTGTAGAAAGTATGTTTGCTCTTTAAGGTGTAAACTCTTAAATGTTCACGTTGATTATTTCTTGAGATGTTGTGTATTTGCATTTCAAACACACAGGAAGATGTAAAACTGCTAAACAAATACTGTGTCTTCTGTTGTAAGAAAACATAACCTTTTCACACTAAGTTGGAAAATCCTACAGGAAACCCTGTGTAAGTTTGCTTCACAGCCTCTTTTGGTCATGATGGTGCTGTGTGATGACAGAATCACAGAACCAAAGGAGTTGGAAGGGACTTCTGGAGATCAACTCCAGTCCCTTGCTAACGCTTGTTCCTTACAGTGGAACACAAAGGAAAAAGCATCAGATCTTGAGTATCTCCAGAGAAGGAAACCCCACAACCTCTCTGGGCAGATGCCTCCATCTTCTCCGAAGACTATCGCTCCCCTTTCTGTACTGGGAGGAAGGGGAAAGAGGGGAAACATCTTGATAGAACTCTTGGATGACGAGAGATTCTAATATAAGGGAACAAAGAAATCATATTCAGTACAAGTTGTAGGAGAACATCTTTTGGTCATGAGGGAACTTACTGGTCAAAATGGTAGGTTTGGTGCTAGTTGTTCACTAGCAGCAATATTCAGAAGCAAAATTAAAGACATGGGTAATATCCTGCCTTAAAAGTTAACTGGAAGCTGCTAATAATATAACAGACTTTTTTCCCCCTCAACAGTGGGCAGCTATTGTGTGTGCAGGAGCTGGAAAAAAAAGTATCCTGTAGAGATCTTATGGAAATAGTGCACTAAATCTATTCAGCAGCTGTCTTGAAGCAAAACAAAAAACCAACAACAACAAAAAAAAAAAGGTAAAAATGTTCCTCTCCACAGAAGATGTTAGTAAAAGACAAAAGATTAATAATAGCTGAAAACAAGCAACTCAATTTAACTCAAACCACAACTGGCTGTTATATCAGATTTTTAAAGACTTGCTCTCTTTTCATCTGCAGCTGTTGCTGCCATTTAATTTTGTTCAGACAGGGAATAGATCACTCATAGTCAGGAAAACACAACAAGGAACTTATTCCATTTTTGAGATTTTTTACTTTTTCCATTTATTTCAATCATTACTATTATAATGGTTGCTAATGAAAATTGCAGTCCAGCACAGCTATTAGCCCAGTTACGATCATAGAATGGTTAGGGTTGGAAGGGACCTTTAAGATCACCCAGTTCCAACCCTCTGCTATAGGCAGGGGCACCTCCCACTAGACCAGGTTGCTCAAAGCCCCATCCAACCTGGCCTTGAAAGCTTTCAGAGAGAGGCATCCCCAACCTCTCTGGGCAACTTGTTCCAGCGTCTCACCACAATATCAAGGATATTAGTCCTACTGTATCAACTAACACAGATCAGCTGAAGTTAGAATCACAGAATCATGCAATGGCTTTGTGTCAGAAGGGACCTCCACTAATCACGTCCCTCAGTGCCACATCTGCGTGTTTGTTGAACACCTCCAGGGACACAATGCTCAGTTCTTTGAAGGAAGCTGTCAGATCCTGTCTGAGCTTTTGGATTGTTCAACTGAAGCCAAGTTCTTCTTATCTCCTCTGAAGCTCTCATTCTTTGTAGCTTTTATCACTATGCATACCGTATGTAGTTCACATTTCTTGAGCATGAATGTAAAGAACTGTACATAATATAACCTGATACAGCAGCAGTTAAACTTTCCTATCACTACTGGAATGTCAGCTGATATACCTAAGATTCCCATCTCTTTTCTTATAGCTGTGCTAGTGGCTCACAGTGATCTTCTGCTAGATAAAATGGCCAGCTCTTTTTTGTCACCTCAACTAATGAGGCCCTAAATGTAAAAGTTCTTATAATCCATCTTGAATGTACTTTGCTAGATGCCATCTTACTAGTGTCAGCAGAGTCACAGCCACAAAATGCAAATTTGCTGCAGTTTTGGCCCTCTGTGTGGCTCAGTTTGTCACTTGCTACCTATTGCCCCAGTGCTGCAAGTTACTGAGTCTGAGGACAGAGTACTTCAGCAGAGATGTGGAGACTGATTTTGCCAGATGATCTGCACAATTTGTCTTCAGTCACATATTTAAGCTGCAAAAGTCAAAGTGATGTTCCCACTACCAGGATCTACCCTCTTTCTTTCATCTGTACAAAATGCTGAACTCCCAACAGCAATAGCTGAACTGATGAGTGATGTGTTTTTATGGGTGGACTAATTTGGCAAAACTTTTTGCTCTCAGATTTTTGAGCTCTGAGTGATCCAATTTACCTTTCCCACTGCCAAAGGCTGGCTTTAACTTGGTGCTTCTTGTGGAGTTCAGAGCAAGTCAAAGTCCTTGTCCAGGGCAGTATTTAATAAAGTTCAGCTACGTTCATTTTATTTGCAGTATTATGGAAGATTTCCCAGTTTTAACAGAAGTTTGTACTGAAGTTCTGTGGATATTGTATATTTTGTAAAGGCATTTTTATTTATCTGATACTGAACTGAGTTATTAAATAAAAAGTTCCTGAGTGAGTCTGTCTTTCTGTGGAAATGAGCATCTTCTGGAAAGTAATAAGATCCAATTTCCTCCAAGCTTCAGGCAGTTTAACCTTCCAGAGGAGTCAGAGCGCTATCCAGTTGAATTCAGAGGTGGCTTGGGAATGAAAGCAGAACACTTTTACTATTACAGATAAGTTCAGGGGAGCTTTCTAGCCTGTAAGCAGAACATGATAGTTAACTTGCATACTCACAGGTGATGTAAGCCATCAGCATTTGGATGAATAAAAGGAAAAATGATTATTTTACTGCCAATATATCTAGTGGCAGAGTGCTGATTTCTAATAGACACCTGTACAGGAGTTGCAGCTCTTCCAACATGCACCTTTTCTCCTGCCTCAAAATGGGGTATATGTAGCCACGTAACCATGGGGCTGATGGCAAAGGCTGTGTGGCTTGAAGTGTGCATATATATTCACTATTTTTAATAGTTTGCATTAATGATGTTTGCAGTAACTCTTCCAGCAAGAGTGCAACCCTTACAGATAAGTGCAGGAGGCTATGTGTGAAGTTCTACTGTCAGGTGTTATCACCAGCAACACCATTACTGTGCATTAGACTAAAAAAAAATGCAAAAATTCCTGGCTTGTTGATCTTTTATTTACTGTGAGATATGCTGTTGCTGTATACTGCCCTCTCAGCATCCCCAAATCACTTGATACAAAACCCTCACAGATAAGGTATTTATTGTGTCAGAAACAGCACTTTGGACTCTCTGAAGAAAGGACATTTTGAGTTACTGCCTGGAAGAAGCAACAGAGATAGAGGATTTGGGTTAAAGAGGAGAATTTTATAAGGGGGACATTCATGTGGTATAGACAAGGTAAGCATCAGCAACTGGGGAGATAATAAAACCAGAGTCACTGCACTCCTTGCAGCATAGACTAAGCCTAGAAGACTTAGGCTGCTGCAGATTTCCATCAGACTTGTAATTTGACAGCTAACATTGCAGCTCTTGATCTGCAGAGTAGCTTTGAACCACACTGAAGTACTGAGAGACTAAAATGGCTGTATGGCCAGGAAGTTGCGTGCAGTCAGAGCACACAGGACTCTCTACGCTTCTGTAATCAAGGAGCACATATGCATTGGCTGTGAGCCTGCAGGGCACTGAATTTATGGGGCTGACTGGATGTTTGGGAAGGTGCTTTGCTATAGAATCAGTAGTTTGTCACGTAGAGCAAAACAGCATCATTGATCCTTCTGATGCAAGGAATAGCTCTGCTGAATTCACTCATTCTAGCAGGGGACCTGGGTCTATTTTTTTTGCCTTTGCCATGTTTCTCATTAGAAGAGATTCATGTTGTACAGCTGATTTATTGCAGGTGAGATGCTCCCTTTACCCCTTTCTCCAACTGAATGCAATTTCACAATCTCGTCAGGAAATGCTATTAAATGCTCCAAGGTTCGGTGAGATAAAAATGTCTGACAGTGGATGAAACGTGAGGGAAATGCACAAAGGACTATAGAGCAGAATGGACTAAAGTGTATTTGCCTGCTGGAGCTCACTGTTATCCTTCCTCATGCAGCTCAAGAGCTCGTGGACAGCTGGTGACTGTGAGCCAGCCAGGGGTGTGTCGCTATGGTTCTAGACTGGATTGCTGTTATGGCTGGAAAAAGAACAACAAGGGCCACTGTGAAGGTAATCTGAGCACGTTATGCTTGTTTCTTCTCCGTGACTGTGTACTTGGTACTAATAAGGGGGTTTCATGTAAGGATCCCAGAAGTCAGAGAAAGAAAGCCTGTGTGGGATTGAAATATCTTGATTTTCTGTGAGAGTGAAGAAAATGTGTTTGAGAGTCTACGTCCTTAAAAATAAAATAAAATAAAAAAGCAGAGCTTTAGGTAAATGGCACCAGGCAATAAAGTATAGATTCAAAAATTCCTAAGTCCAGAAGGGACCATCTGTTCTAACCTCCTGCATGCTCAGGCTGAGAGATTGGAAACAGTCGGTGCCTATGCTTGTTACAGCTGTCAAATGAATGCTGAACATGTAACATCTTCTGATGCTACATGATTCTATGTGGATGTGTGAAATCAATTGATGCCCTTTATCTTTAGAAGTACACAGCCTCTGAGAACCAGGAGGTTTAACTTTCTGAAAGTATAAATATAACCTAAGCAGTAGGTGCATCTGACTTGATCTTGGGTAGGCAACCAGTGTTCTGGTCTGTGGATTGTTGGCTTAATGGAGAGGCAGTGAGTCCTGAGACATTTCTAATCCATTACAAGTCCCAAGAATAAGTTGATGTGGACTCTCCTAGCTCTACTTGAGCAAAACACACATAAAAAAATCATAAAATACATGGAGGAATCTCAGGTGTTGCACCTTTGCCCCAGTTTGATGTTATATATCTAGTGATTTTGAACATAGGCTTAGAATTAGGCACTGCTGCAAGTCAGCATCCTGATGTTTTAAAGGGAAAGCTATCCCAAAGTCTCTGCTCTGTATAGCATGTCAGTTGATAAAAAAATGACAAAATTAATATTACTGTATTGTTTAATAGCAGCTTGGGCTTGGTGCAAATGAATTAATGGAGGGACAACGGGCAAATGTAACTTTGAGGAGCCAGTGGAGTAAGCTGTTCTGTTTTAAAGCAATAGGTTACTTTCATACTAGAATCCAGATTTAATAAGTTTTTAAGGTGATTCTTTAAAAAACTATAGTGTACTCCTGCATTGTAAATCAAAATACAACGTTGTTCTCTGATTCAGGGTTAAATATTCAGCTATCTTACATTATGCCTGCTTGCTTTATAGGGACAACGTTGAAATATGTTTGTCCTTCGGAGATAGTTCTTCAGTACTTGTGAATGAACCTTTAAATGTAGGGAAGGTGCTTGAATTAAGCAAGATGAATTTGAATTATGAATTGTGAATTTTATCTATATAGTAACTTACACTGATTTTACTGTTTCCTATATTTCAGCTTGCAGAGTAATTACAGAAAATGGCTGGATGCACAACGTGGTGCATACTTGTTTGCTGATTTTTGCTAGAGCTAGTGCTGATTTAAATACATTTGGATTGCTTTTCCTAAAGAACGCTCATTTTGATCATCATATTGACTTTAGGAAGTCTAGCCTTAGCCTTACAAAAGCCAGCATTTAATTTCTGGCTGATGATGGGAGTTAGAAGATCGGAGAGTTAGAAAACTTTTGCTCTTTTAAACATCCAGAGTAAGCCCAGCCCTCTCATATAAACTTGGTGAAATTGTAAATGTTGGGATGTGTGGTAAGGACAGGTGTTTAATCATTTGACAGATGTGCTCTGGATATTCCACTGTGAGACGGACATGTTCTCAGATGTAAGTGAGGAGATCCAAGAGCCACCCTAGGGTCATCTGGCTGATTGGCTGACTGCAGGAGACTGCTTCTGCCTCTCGCCTGCTCCAGCAGCCAAATGGAGCAAATGGAGCTGCTGGCTAGCTGCTTCTCACAGGTGGCTTCCCAAAATAGGGAACAGGAAAAGGCCAGAGTATAAAACTAAATGTGCATCAGAAGTATGGCAGAAAGGAGCACTGGGGAGGGTGTTATAAGGAGCCCCTTCTTTTCCACGTATTTACAAACTGGGAAAAATTATTCACTCATGCAAGCTGTACCAGCATCCCTGTCCTCCAACTGAAATAAAGCACTGATCAGTAGCTATGATATCCAAACTAGAGGGAGAGGTCTGGAGGATGTTGAATTTCCACAATAAATATTTCAACAATTAAACAGGGGAGGAGTTCTCAAATAGAATATTTCTAACTTCTTTTTCTCTCCTTTCTCTGCCGGTTCCCCTCAGCTATCTGTGGACATGGCTGCAAGTATGGAGAATGCATGGGACCAAACAAGTGCAAATGTTTCCCTGGATTTACAGGAAAAACCTGTAATCAAGGTTTGTGCACGTGGGGATATTACTCCAGAAAGCAGACTGGTGATTTTCTGTCCTCTTTTCTTTTAATAGGGATTGTCACTTTCCAAACTTTTAAAATGAGACCTTTTCTTATTTACATAGCAGAGTTTAGACTAGTTGGAGACTCTTACCAGGGATGCTGGAGATTCAAGCTCTAAGCCTCATTCAGCAAAGAGGAGTTTGAACCCATGTCATGTATTTCCTTCAGGCTGGTGACAAGAGCAAACTGTCTCATAGTCAGAGGATTAAGGCATTGAGAGGTGATACAGAAAACAAGAAGAACCGAAGGTCAAATCCAGAAGCCATGCTATTTTCTTAGCTAACTTCCTCAGAAAGGCTTGTGATTATATGCTAGATGTGTAATTTCTCAATCAAATTTCAGCTGTCACACTGGTGATAACTCTGCATTTTTTGTTGTTGTTCAAATATTTGAGACCCCTGTATGTGATCAGATGAAAGGAGTGGGTCATTGTGGATGCACTTCTACTGCACTACTGATGAGTGAAGCATGGAATAAGAGCCACAGAAACAGAAGGGTCTATGCATGCTACCTTCCTAAGCGCCTGCAGGCTTTGCAGGTTTTTTATTGATACGTTCTTTCAAAAATCTAACCTGTATTTCCCCTCTTTTAATTTCAAGCTATCCCCCTTGTCTTTTCACTAACAGAAGATGTAAAAAGTCAGTCCTCTTCCTGTTTATACGCTCCCCTCAAGTACTGTAAGGCCACAATGAGGTCTCCCCAGAGCCTTCTCTTCTCCAGGCTGAAGAAGCCCATCTCACTCAACCTTTCTTTATAAGAGAGGTGCTCCAGCCCTCTGGGCA
>PPHD01007017.1:5682-23674 GCA_002909625.1 Bambusicola thoracicus
AGGAGGGAAAGAGGGAATGAGGGAGGGAGAGGGATGGAAAGGAAATGTCAAGGTTACCTTGCTTTGCCTGGAGAACTGAAAGGGAGGGCAAATTAACTGCTGTCTCTATTTGGCCTTTTGGATATCCTGCAATGAGACAGCTCCATCCTACTCCAGTAGATGTACATATCACTTTGAAAGATTAAAAAATGAAGAATGCAGTGATCTGTATTGTATATACACTTTATTCTGTGGAAAGAATGTTAATAAATATACTGAGAGACTGCAAAGTTTGCCAATATAAATAATGTGGCATTTCAAACTCTGTCAGTAAATGTAATTGAATTTTTCAATGTAAAAATATAGTTCAGTTATAAACTGGAGTCATGCTTGACATTAGTTGGGCATTAGGAGATATTAATTAGATACTGCTCACTTCTTCTTTCTGATTTCTTTATATTAAATGAATTATCAGGAAAGAGAAATTTGCAAGCGTGCAATTTAGAGATTTTTATACTTGAAAACAAGCTGCCTGGTAATTTTTAGTGGGGGAATAAATGCCTTTTCAAAAACCTTGTCAGTGTGCTGTCTGAAACATGCCCTTCCCAATATGAACACAATATGGAAAAGCTAATCCATTATAATACTTTGTAATGATAATAAGCTACAGTGAACAAGTAGCCTAGGGAAAAAGATGGTAGTAGTCACCTTTAAACAGAAAGAGAATAGCAAGTAATTGTACATTTTTACAGTAGGCTGATGACAACATTTCCTGTGACTTTGAACTTACTTTGGCTGTCACTGTTCTGACAAACATTCTGCATATCAATCAGAGAGTATATTTCCTGCATGACATTTCAGCATAATGTATAAAATTTACTTATGTGATCCTTACATATAGTCATCCTGTTTATATGTAAATATCACCACATACAGCTTACACTACAAAGGCAGCATTTAACCCTTCCACTGTTGCAGTGACCTCTGTCTATTGGGTGTCTGTGGACTGTTGCCCTACTATGTCTGGGTTAATCATCAGCCATTTGTACTGTTCATCGTGATGTTTTCCTGCAGAATCTATATACAATCCCAAGGTACAGCTAGACACAGCACAAAATTTTACATATGTTGAATCATATTGTTCTAGGAGCATAGTCTTAATCATTAAATGCCTTTGCTCAGTCTCTCTTAGCTGTCCCAATTATTCCCATAATCACCAAAGAATACTTGGCACCTCTTTTGTTTTATATTCACAGAAATCTTTGGGGGCAGTGCTATATGTGCTCAGTCTCTGGCACTGTGTGCAGTTCCCATGCATGTTGGTCAGTCTCTATCCTCCTGGATGACAGCTCTTGCTCTTGTATAATTAGCTTGCTACAACAGGGGTTTGATGTCTGCCAACTTTCTTAAAGTAAATGCTGATCAAACAAAGCTGCTGTTCACTTGCCTTTCTCAGCCGAAAGGGATTTTTTTCTTAGTTCTTGGATATTTTTTTTTTCTCTGAGGTTTTTTCCCACTTTTTTTGATAAGCAATTCAAGGTGCCTTCAAGAAGTACATAAATATGATACTCTGAATTATTAAACATAAAAGAAGTAAGAAGTCTCTGCTTTAGCAGAGAGGGAGTGAAATGATGTCTGAAGGTAGAGAGTTAAACATAATATTAAAAATAGGCCTGGCAAAATCCACTTTTATCTTTGCTTAAGGGGAGCAAATACTTATCAGAGGTTCCCAAACACTGGCAGAAATATACCTGTGTGTACACAATGTATAAATCATATATACATGCTCAAAGCATGCGTATAATTTGAAGGGAGGTTAGAGAATAAACCCCATGCAGCTGCCCATCTTACTGTGTTTCTTCAGAGGTGCCAGCCCAGTCCTGCTTCCTTGTGTGACGGCTACCTTCTTGCTTGTAAGTGAGAGGAACTTGGTCCCATCAGTGCTTTCAAAACTAGAACTTATATCCTGAAGCTCTACACCATCTGGAGGGGAACACAGATCCCCATAGTCATTAGGAATGAATTCCTTTGGAAATCCTGTCCTTCTTTGCCTTCTTTATGCTGAATATTTTTGTCTACAGATGCCTAAAAAGCATTGGCTGTCTGATCCAGGTTTGACACAGTGGATGTCTCTCAATCTGTTCAAGGCAGCAGGAGTTAAAAAACTCATCTGTTGTCCCCATATACTGGTAGTTGCACATCGGCCACTGGTCTGACCAAAATTCCCAGTGCTGCTCTGAAATTGCAGTAGAAAGTAGTGCAGGTTTGGCAGACTCAGAAGGGCCAAGAAATAAATCAAATTGCATGGTAAATTAGTGCAACTGGATGTCTCTTGGCTAGCCCATAACCTTATCTTAATAAATAAGAGTAATGGAGTAGATCACAGTTGACCTAATTCATGCACAGAAATGCAGAAAATCATGATTAATACTTGAATGTTCCTATTCCGTTCCACAATTCATAGCTTCTCAGTTTTGTCAGCACCTGCAGTCAACAAAATGCACAACTGATCATCCAAAACTAATGGCAAAAGCCACAACATACTTCTGCAATAACCTTAACTCTCTTCACAACTTATTGCTGCGTAATAAAGGCAACTATTTCCCCATTATCTATTACCTCATTGTTTAATTTATTATTTGATCCCATTCCATGTTCCATCTGACTCATTTGACCTCCCTGATATTTGTTAGACTCAGTCCTTACAATAGATGGCAGCTAATGTAATGTCTACTGCAAAATAAATGTCTTTTTTGTAGATCACATGATTTAGCTAACAAACTGTAATATGGGAAACATTAAAAACAGATGTAGTTAATTCCAGTTTATTGTCCTACTCCTTGGTCTCCTCATTAAATTTCTGATAGTCTTATTTTTTTCCTCAGAAATCTTCCTTTTCACATCTACAAGGTATTGCAATGTGCTACCTATAATTCAACCATTTACAGAGATCTGTTCCCCCCTTTTAAATCTTCTATACACTCTCCAAAAATGCATTCTTTCACACAGGACACCGACTTCTACAGGAAATTTTCCAATTTGAGTTAAACAGGTTATTCGGAATTATGTTCTTTAGTGCATGAGAAAAGGGACTTCACGTCCTGGGCCAAGGAAGGGCAGAATTTTCTTCCATCCAAGATGACTACCCATTGCTATTTATTAAAAGTACTACAAGCAAAACCCTTTTTGAGAACCCAAATTTTGCAGCTGTGACATTCAGAATCGCTTCTAAGACTGTGTTTTCACCTACCATCTTGCAGAAATAAAGAGATACACTGAAGTATATGTTAGTGGCTTACAAGAGCTCAAGAAAGTGGTGGACTTGTGAAATGCGTATGATGAAAGTCCTGTTCTCTATTTTCACGTCAGCAAGAATTCTTATTAGACTGTGAATCTCAGATGTCACTGAGCTGTTGATGAAATTGTTTGAGTTCTGTTGCTGTTTCCGCTATTGCATGAGCATAAGTATGCACACACCTGCATGGGCACACCACGGTGTGATTCCTTTGCACTAAAAGAGCACTTCTGGATTTCTCTCTATCTGGCACTCTACTGGTGCTATTTGAAATCTTGGAAATTGTGTTTTGGTGGTTATAGAACTCTTCAAAACTCTCAAAGATGCCTCAGTGGGTAGACGAATATTGCTATGGTAGTTTTAAAAGATAATGAAAACTCAGAAGGGCCATCTGCCCAAGGTCCCACAGAAAATGTCTACTGTTGGAAGCACTACTCAGAGAGCTTGATTCCTGTTATACACATGCTCATCCAGATCTGTTATAGCAGATAACATGAGTTGCTACATCACATTTGTATTGTAGCAGTCCATTCCTCTTTTATTTTTCTGCAATTTCTTCTTAAATTGATTTGCAGCCTTCCACATTAAGCTCATTGCTAAGATGTCTGTGTGATGCCAGTACAGGCAGTTCTGGCAAAACTTCTATTCAAGGGCAATAACCCATATCCATGAATATCCTTTAGCCTAATGTTTCACCATGTATGTAATTATTTTATAAGCTTAGATGTAGGTTGAAATAATATCCAAAACTAATTATAGTAGCATCTATATAACAAGAACTCAGAGTAGCTTATTTGTGAATGTAACCTAAAGTATTCTATTTTCTTTACATTGAAAGAAAGCTTTGCCCTGAAAATCAAATACAGATTAAAGTAGTACTCTGCTGCTTTGTGGCGATGTTTTTAATAAAATATTATCCACAGTAAACTGTAAATAAAATAGCAAATTGCTTCATTCATCATATATTTTAAGCAGTTACAATGAATGAACTCTCCTTTGAGAAAACATCTGACCAAGCAAAGTAATGGTTATGCATTTGAGAAAATGTTTAATGAACTCACTGGTTAAAATGCTGTTATTTTAGAGCCCATTACTATGTGTTTTAAATTAACTGAGCCTGTGTTGCTTGAAAGGCCTTCAGTCCCACCCCCTGTCTGTCCTAAGGTACCAAAATTAATTGACCTTTGTAACATATGTGGGAGCAAAGATCTTCCCTGGTCAGGAATGCTGGCTGCACAGTCAAACGAAAGAGCCCACAAGTGGAGGAGTAGCTATTCATGAATCTTCTCTCCATAATCATTTGTCTAGTGACAGTTCAAAGTCAGGGAACTTGCCAAAGATCAAACACATTTTTTCCTTTAAACAGCTCTTATTGTAAATATTCTAGCTGGTATTCATTTTCTTTTTCTTACTCTTCTGAAACATACATATTTACTATGCTAGTAACGTTTGGATTTTATAGGTTGAAGGAAAATGTACTGCTTGGCTGCAGAGTAAGATTATTACAAATTAGAACATGTAATCCTTTGGTACTGGAAATTGGGAGAAATTCACTTGCATAAAAATAAAAATAATAAACTCCCAAACCTAGAGTTTGTAAAACCTTGAGAATTTAATCCGAACATAGCAGTAGATGCCAATCTAATTTGCCCTTTAGGTGAACCTTAAAACTTGTCCTATTTATGTGGATTGGTAATATGACTTAATGTGTTAGATTTATGCTTCATTAATATTCACAGATGGCAAAATAGATATATACGCTCTTCCTGTGCATGTCAATTACTAATATCATATTTCTTTTTTAATGGATTTAATTCTATAGAAAAGCAAAGATGTGATTACTAGTACAGTTTTCAAACCATAGGTCAAAAAATAGCAATGCATCAGGTCTGTTATGTGTTTTCACAGCAGGTCAAGTTAGCAGTGTTTGAGGTAACTTTTCTTCACCCAGTCAGCCTTAATCCACCCCACTGCAGACTGTGTGGCTGGCTGGTGCTTCCAGCTAATGATCATATGGTACACCAAACTGACTTAGTGGCAAAGACTGAGTGGTACTGATGGCCAAATTCAAACTCTGGAAATGCTCACAGCGTGGCACCTAACAGAGAAGGCATCATAAGTCTGATTACTCTTTCTAGATTCCCTCTTCACAGCAGTATTTTATTAATTCTGACAATGCAAAGAGACTACAACACCTATGTTGCTAAACGTTTATGTTTGCAGCTGTCACTTCCATCTGTTCCAAAAGACGTAGCTATTCCTATTCTGGGTTTTTGTACTGTTAATAACAAATTGTGTAGCTAGAGTCTAGCATGAGGAGGACTATTCAAAATCACGTTTTGCAACAAAAATTTACAATTTGATGTGTTAAATATTAAACCACATCCTAGTGTCCACTTCTGGGTGAAAAAAGAAGTCTGGATTCATGGTATATTAAAAGATGCCTTTGGTAAAGAGGATAGAATGCAAAGAGAGAGCTAGACATGCATTTGCAGTCATATCTTTCCAACTAACTCTTTGTAAGACAAAATCTAAAGTACCCAATTCGTACTTGAAAATCAGGAGCCATAAGAGATTCTTGATAAAATCAATGATTATTGATAAAAGGTAACTGATAAAAGTTTTCAGAACTGTTTTCAAATAGTTGTTTCATTTTAAGTAGGCTGTTTTGCATCACTATAGATTGAGCCATAAAAGCAGAGCTTCTTCTGAACTGGAGGCTGGCTCTTCATTCCTGTAAATAAAACCTGATCCTGGCTCTTGTTTCTGGGGGATGAATCTGACCACAGAAGCTTTTTCAACTGTGTATGTGAAATAAAAGCAGACCAACACTTGTCTTCCTCTGGCTTTCTCAGAAGACAGTAACCTGTCTTGATTCATTCTGAATTAGGTCACAAGGAGACAGATGTTCAACTGGAAATATTGGATGCAAAAATTATTATGAATAGGCAAGTTTCAAATATATAACTACATTGCATTTGAGAGACTGCCAAAACTATTCCTTGAACACCTACGATTATAGAAGCTTCAATGTGCTGCAAGCTGTATGTGCTGCGGATGCAGACTCTAACAGGAAGAGAAACTCACCAGGAATAAATTCAGGGAGAATAGATGCTGATACTTCAAATGTTTCTTAATTCATTTATCTACATTATATCATTATTTACATATGAGATAAAACAGGTTGCTACATTTCATTCATGGTTATAAAAAACATTAGTCATGTAACGCACTATGTATATATAATGCTAGAGAAATGGCAGAGTTCAGTTTGCAATGTGACTGTTATCCAACATTATTATACTATAATTATTATACTGTTATTTTTTTTACTCCTCGTCTATCGATTAGCTATGCATTCAGTGTATCATTGCATGCTACGGATATTACTTTATGATAAACTAAATATCATTACAATTTTTTTATAGTACCAGCCTGATCTTCAACTCTTTACTCCCTACTTTTAATTGAAAATTTTACCTCACTGCCTGCTTCTCCCGTTAAAAAGAAGACTGTAGTGGTATTAATAGCTTCTAGTGTTTAATTTTCAATTCCATATTTGTTCCCTATAAATGAGAATGGTTGTAGGTAGTAATACTTATATAAACTAGGCAGGATTAGATGAAGTTTATAGTTCCAAGAACAATAACAGTTGATCTAGATATCCTGAAGTCTATGCAAGAAAAACTTACAAGAGTTGTTTTTGTTCCATATGTAGATTACATTGTAGGACATTTCTCAAACGCGTCAATGTGTATTTCTCACCACAATCATTTTTCATTGAATCATGATTAGATGACAGAATACTTTGAGAGGAATTGGACAGGATGGGATTTACCTGAACTGACAAGAACAAAAGGTGTTTAATGAAGTCTAGAATATGCACCAAAGGTCACATAAGAAGAACATTGCCTCAATATTGAAAGTCATTTGCAATTAGAAGCAGAAGTAATTGGATTCCTGTGATACCTCCTTCTTTCCTTTCTGTCTGACACACATGGACATTACCTATGACCCTGGATTAAATATTAATAAAATGCAGATTTAAAATATTAAAACTTTACATTCCTGTTAATAAGTACTGTCAATCTGTTGAGACTCAACATATGGCTAATTTAAGAGTTAAGATCAGATGTTCATAATTCTCCAGATTATCAATGTCTTTTTTTTTTTAACTTCAACATTTCACTGTGGACTTCAGAAAATAATAAATTGGTATTTTTGGGTGGCCTCCGGGTAGAGGAATCATATTTTACTTTTATTTGAGATCAACAATTTTGATAATGATTACAGACAGGTACAATTTTCTCATTAGGAAAAATTCCAGTCTGTGGGGTGAAAGGGTGCATTAGGGGAAACAAGGACTGTAATACTGTTACAGTATTAACATGGCTATCAGTATCATTTAAATCAAAGTTTTATGAGATAGACAGAAATAAAAGATTTTTTCTTTCAGATTTCTGGGAAACTAGTGCAAATGAAAATATGACTTTATGAAATTGTTGTGTCTTTATTTTTGTTTTGTTTTGTTATTGTTGCCATTGTTGTGGCTAGGTTTTTTGTTTGTTTGTCTGTTTGTTTTAGTATTAATAAAGAAGAAAAACATATTTATATGTGTAGAAGCATGCTCTTCAGTGGGGCATTCCAGATAACTGCAAGTAGCAGTAGCGATCTTGAGTGATAGTGTGAAAATCTGTATTTTTACTACTTCTGGACCTCTCAGTGCAGTTCCTGCTTTAAAATCACGTTCTATCTCCTTTTATTCCCCATCCTCTTTTTCATGATGGGATCTGAACTGCCTTTTTCGTGACTGGTTCTAACCCACTCTGTTCTCTCTGGACTCTGGACCATCTGCTAACTCAGAGGGAGAGAAGGACTGTGCAGGAGGAAGCACAGTAGACTACATAAAAATCACATAGGTATCTAGCAGGAGTGAGAGACAGTAAATTGTAATCTTAACAGCTGTTATTTTCACTTCTTATATGGGAAAAAGTGAGAGGAGAAGAAGCTGGTGTTCATTAAAAATAATAATAATTTTGAGGCTTCCAAAATGAAGCACTCTGGGGTGATTTTTCATCTATTTATATATGCATTTATTAAATGATGAATTTTATGAAAACATTACTCAGCATTCATTTCGAAATATTCCAATAAGTGCTCTTGGAACTTTTTCCATTTCCAAGATTTAAGAAAACTGTGATATCCAAGGTTGTCAGTGGCATAGTCTACAATCAGTATTTTATACATTTCTGAAGTAAGTTAGCCTTTATTTTTGCAAAGGACTGTAAGAAAAGTTTTGATCAGCTCGGTATGTACTGTTTGCTCCATAGCATGTAACGCACCAGTGTGAGGACTTGGATTAGAATTCCCAGTCTTTATTGTCTTTGTTCTGACCTTTAATACTCAGCTTTCTCATTACCAACCCTGCTATTAAAAGCATTTAACTCAGCAGCGTAATACATTTTTTATAAGAAAGTCTAAGCAGCATTAGGGAAACATCAATATAAAAGAAAAAACATCTGAAGTCTTCCTGTAACAGAGACATTTCCATCTGAAATAAAGGAGCAGAGATTCCTTCACTTCAGCAGCAGAGGCCTTCTCAGCAACCAGTGCTCCCAGATTACAGGTGATGGCATACAGATGAAACCGCCATGAATAAATTCTTAAAACTTCTAGTTGCTGGTTGCCAACCATATTTCTGTTTCTTGGTAGATGGTAGTTAGGCAAAGGAGCAAAAGGAAGTTAAATTAATTCTTTATAATGGGTTCAACCCACTGTGGGTTGAGCCAGGTTCAATCATAAAGTCCTCAGGGTGGAAGATATTTTTCTCCTAATAGGGAGAGATAGAGAACTGATATTTCTAGGGGAGGTTTTTGGGGTAGAGTTAAAAGAAGAGTGGAGTTGTTTGCAGTTCTGACAATTTCTGCAGCATGGGAAAGAACATGCACAGTGCACGGAACTCAGGATCTCTGTTTAATATTTAATATATGCAGTATTGAACAATCAAACATAATCAAAGTGGGAACACTATTTCCCTCCTTTTGAATGCAAAAGGAGCACATAGCTCCAGGGGTCTGAGCCTTCCTGCTGAAGTGAAATACATGGCACCTATGTGATTCAGGAATAACATGAACATTCTTTGATATACGTAGGTCAGGAGAGAAGGTACTTTCCTCTGTGTCTCTGTTGGACCAAGGGGTTCCAGACATGTGGTCTCAAAATGCATGTGACCAACTGAACTGTATGTCTCAAGGAAACTTGGCGTTTCCTTTCTTTCAGTTCAAATCCTGTGCAGCAATACAGTAAAATATGACTGTTGCCTGATTCTATTTCTTTAGTAGAACCATCTATTTATAAAGACACTGATATGTTGACGCACTGGAAATATGATTTTTCCTTTCCAGTCAAATTGGCATGTGTCACTTTGATACTAGTTTTCTTCCTTCAACTGTGGCCTTTTGTTCTTTTTTTTTTCTTTTTCCCTTTTTTTTTTTTTTTTTTCATTTTCTGTTCTTTTTCTTATTTATATTCTTTTCAGCATTTTGGAAACACTGCCAATGTTAAAAGGAACCGTAATCTTGGGCAGATGTAAAGGAGAGCTTGTTGCACAGACAGAGTCTTTGTCTTACCTACTGATTAGAGGAGGGTTGGGCTAAGGAGGGCGGAGTGTCAAACTTTCAGATTACACTTCCTTTTAGATTTCTCTGACTTCTTAGGAAACGTTTGGGAAAGTCTTACCTGAGTTACACGTGTTGAGACTTCTAATGGTAAATCTGGCAATTCTGGGCATGTAAGAGAAAGACACTTCCTTCTTGCTCTGTTAATAATGTTGCACTAGCTTCGATTTGGGCTTGCCTCCTGAAAAATGAAAATAAACAGGAAGGCACTGAGAGAAGGTTTGGGAACTCTTTGGGAAACAGAGAGCAAACCCTAATGGCTCTGTTCTTTCTTTTTTTCTTGAGTGAATGTGTCTTGCTTTCACAGACAGAAATATCTGTAACTTTATTTTCCTATTCTTGCAAATAATCAGAGTAATTCTGCAATCATCAGTACCTTCACAACTTAAACTTACTATGAAATATTTTCTATACCTTTATATAGATAATGTAAACTAAATATTTAAAGCTAATTTCTATTCCAGCTAACCAAGAACAGTAATTAAACACCAGGTTCCTTAAATTATATTCTATCACAGCCTTCATGTTTCCCATCACACTACATATGGTCCAATTGTTTACAGATGACAAAAAAAAATCCCTGCTCAGATGTTAAATCAAGATGTTTTCTTCACTTTCAAATGGTAGGCTGGCAGCCAATTTTTACAATGAGTTATTCTGGATGGAAGGAAAAAAAAATTTAAAAGAAAAGAAAGAAATAGGAAAGAAAGGGAAAGAAAAGGTTTGGACATTAGGTTTGCATAGGCCATTAATATCAGGACCTGCCAAAATGAAGCAATTTCTTAAGAGTGTGTTCAACCCCATGTCAGAATAATCTCTTGGGAAGTTTATCTTTTTTGTGCACATTTGATGTGAGCCTGGAAAAATCAAGAGGGAAATGTTTTATAGACAGAAATAGGTAACGTGACATCAAAGCATAGACTGAGTTCCCCCACTGGTACTCTTTGGCAGTCTGAAGTTCATAGTGCTAAATAGCAGAGGATTAAAGCATTTCAGGGCTTGACTCTGCCATAGTGTCCCTGCAAATTTCAAGTAATTCCTTTGTACACTTGTCTGAAACAAGTACGAATGCAAAAAAGAAACAGGCTTGAGTCATGGACTTTTACAGTGTGATTATTTCTGGGGCGTATTTGAGATTCTGTTTTGGAAAGAGAAATCAGAGCTCAAGTCCTCTGGCCACAGACACAGGAGCATGCCCTGGAAAATATTCGTATGCCCTGTCCATCTTCTTCAAATATTAATTCCCACTAGAGCAGAATGAAGAAAGAGTAAATGGTGACCCAAAGATAAAAACAGGCTATGTGCAGAACTCATCTGCATTTTTGCTTTGTGTAGTGTCACATGGACAGCAGGATTAACATGTTCTGCCCTATTTTGATTCCCCAGATGTTTGAAGCTGTGCGATGCAAATTTTTAAGCTATTTGTTTCTAATTGTTTGAAATACATTATTATGTACACATTTGAAGCTAAAGCTGCACAAAATGTGTCATTGGAAGAGAGGCTTTGGCTTGTGCCAAAGGGCTCTGCTGAGGCTGTGTGGTGACTTGGTATCTGAGCATTTTTGAAACTACTTTCAAATTAACAAATGAAAACAGTAGGGAAATAGATTATGCTTTTAGTTGGTTCAGTGACGATTCATGGCACTCTCCTACTACCTTAGAACACCTAAAAACCTGCTTTTACTAGATTGTCTTTTCCAACAGTCTTTCTCCTGGCAGTCTTCCTGAGGATCATGCAATGAAAAATAACTACATGAATTCAAAGAAATATTGCCTTTCTGTTCCAGCTTTGGGTCTGATATCCAAGTTAGCTGTGTCAGCCTTGGCTCGAGTTGGACCTAATCCTTAGTGGCTGGCTGCACACAGAGCACAAACACCAAGTTTTGTAATGCAAAATGCAAGGTTAATGCACTTCAGCTACAGATCTGTGATCATGAACATACTACAAGGGGTTATGTTCACATTCTTACACTGATGTGGTACAGTGTACCTTGATGCTTCAAGTTACCGTTACCATTATTTCTCCAATAAAACCCATGGATAACTTGGATACTAAAAATTGAAAAACAGTAAAAATGACTACATTAATTCCAAGTGAAGTTTCCATCTGCCATCTGAGAAAAGGCAAAGGAAGAATGTCAGCTTAGCAATATCTATGTTATAATGGGCTGCTTTTTGGCCAAATGAGAAAGGGGCATTAATTACAGCCTTGGAAAATGCTCTTGCTCTCATTTCTCTGGATGTATCGGGGATGCAGCATGCATTTAAAACTGGAACACCCTCTTGTTTAAGTGCTATATGCACAAATGAATTAGATATTTTCTGGCTGTAGGAACAGAAAGAATAGTGATATTTCAGAAGATGATTGCTGTTTTAATCTTAACAGTGAGGAACACTAAGACAACCTTTAAACATCAAGAAAACGTACACACTACATAATAGAAAATTGTCATTTTTAATGCTGTTTTAAAAGATGAAAGGAATTGCATGCACTATAAATCAATTTTATACTGTCTCATACAGGCCTTAGACAAGATGCTATATTTTAATGAAAGCACAACACAATAAAAAAATATACATCTTGCTCAGACTTAAGTTTAGTGCTAAGTCTATTCCCAGTCAACAAATATGTCCATAAAGAGTCCTTGGGCAAAACAATGTGGTAAGGTTATGTAGTTAAAAAATTTAAGAAATCTGAATTATGATATGCTGCATATCTACTGCTAGGTCAGCAGACAAAACATGCATTTGCATTCCAGATATGTATAGGTTGCATCAAATACATGACACAGTTGGAGTTAGATATAAACTGAATGAGAATTTAGATACCTGTGTTTTCTGCTTGCCTCTGTCCCTCACAGATGCCATGTGTCCTTGAAATACAGTTTAATTGCTTTGACTTTCAGTTTCCTCTTCAGTCAGATGACATGTACTTACTTAAGCAAGTGAACATTTATCTGCTTCTTTCCCAACAGAAGGGCCTAATTTTCCTTCTTTGTTGTGTGTTGGACCTAATTCAAATTTAGCAAGACACGTTGAGATCATATAATAAAAGTACAAAAAGATCTACAAAAGGACCATCAGCAGCCTGCAGAAAGAATACAAAATGAATGAAGTATAATGCAAAGGAGTTTTTCAGTTTTATCACTGATTTTTGTTAGAAAAATAATTATTGTTATCCAGTAATGTTTGCAAGGATGCACTTGTTAGATAAAATGTATGCTGATGCTTTTCAAGAATGATTGAATTGGCTATATCTTATTACATAAACTTTTAACTGGAGATTTATGATGCTATAGCGGAGAGGAAAAGCAGGGGAGGAGACATATAACAGTCACAAAAGTAGTATATTTTATTGCACAAGTGTTCCTTCCTTTACCCACCAACACTGCCTCTGCAAGTTAAAAATTCTGTTACTTTCTGTAAGGTGTTTATCTTGAAAGTCTGATTCTGATTTAATAAGTCGTAGTTCTGTAAGATTATGCAACAGTGAATAAAATAAAGGTAAAATGAATGCAATGGAATTTATAGATAGGAGCAGAGGGGAATCATTTGTGCACAACACAAGCAAAGAGACTGAAACAGTGATCCGCAGTGTCTGGTAACAAGCCTTTTAAGGTTGTGTAAATCTAGAAATTTTATTTAGTTCCTGCATTAAACCATTTCTCTTTTGAAAATTTGTTTTGTTTTGATTTTTTCTTGGTTTTGTTTTGTGGTTGGTTTTTTTGTTTGTTTGTTTTTAGTAAGTTTTAAAGAAAAGAAAAAAGCTCAAACGTAAAAGGTGAAGTGGCCCAAGTGCTTAGGTGCAATTTTATGGACTCAGTCTGTGTTTACAAGCCCCCTAAGAAGAGTGCTTGGCCCATAAAACTGAAATCAACAAGTCTCATTCACCCATGGTTGTTGTTTGTACAGCACTTCTACATAAGCAATAGGATTGAAAAGGCAGCATATCCCCAGAGATATACCTAGGAAATAGAAGTGATGTTTAGCTTCTACCTTTCATTTGTACTTTACACAGTGTTTGAACACACAATTATGATTAGAGGAGGAAGTGTGTCGGGTTTAAGGAAAAGTATACTTAAATCACCTTACCCACGCTTTGGTTTGTAATATACTCAAAAGAAATAAGTACTGTTAATTGGACATAAATGAATCATAGGAATCATAGGATCATTAAAATTGAAAAAAACCACTAAACTCATCTAGTCCAAATGAAAACTTAGTGTGTTACGAAAATGTTATCCAGAATTAGCAAAATTAAGCCACACTTAACCGCATGGTGATAAACCAAAGGCTGAATCTCAGTTTTTACTGTTTGGCATCTAGAGGCAGCCAAAACATGTGACAAAAAAAAAAAAAGGGGGGGGAGTATCATAACAATTTAGTGGTTTAAAACTCAGCTCAAAAAAAAAAGAGAGGAAGCTGTGGAAAGATGTTCTGAGGCAAGCTGTCTACGCTGCATGGAAAATATGTACTTTTTTTCATGTCCAAGCATGTGAAAACACAGTACCTTCAACAGAATTTAGTAAAAAGATCTGCTTTCTTAATTGTTTCTGCCTCTATTTAAGAAACACTGCACAAAGAAAAGATGCATAACGTTTCATTCTGTCTTCTTGAATCTACCTGATCCCTAAAGCTAGGACATCTTAACTGCATCATATCCAACCCAGAGAATCTAAGACTCACTAGGATAACAACAAATGATGAAAAAAATGAGTTTGAAGTTAGATCTCTTTAAAAGATGAGATGTAGGATCTGAAATATGCAAACAGTAAGGATACAAAGTGCTTAACAGAAATGTCTGTTAATGTCATCTTATCTCATCCTCTCTTGCCCCTTATCTTGTATACCTGCACTGCAAACCAGCTATTCAAGTGGCTTTTAAAACAATGTGTAGAAGGGGTGCGCCAAAAGTAATGCCTCCTATTTGATGATGTTGGCCCACAGTATTGGAGGTGGATGTCAGTGGTATGGCAGTAGAGGCTGAACCTTCCCACCAGTATCTCATTACATTTTGTTGCTGTGTGATAGACTGCAGCAGAGGGACAGTATGACAGAATGGCATCTGACACTGAAGTGTATATGGAGTAAAGGTGTGTCCCTGAATTCCTCCATGTGGAAAAAATTGCACCTACTGACATTCATCGACACTTGCTGAATGTTGATGGAGACCAAACAGTGGATGTGAGCACGGTGAGGCATTGGGTGATACATTTCAGCAGTGGCTACGGTGACAGTATGTCACCTCTGCAGATACAGGTTTTGAGGAGCACAGCATGCATGTCTTGTTTATCTCTGGTGAAAATGCACAGTTAATGGTGGTCATTATGTTGAAAGAGTGTCTTTTATAGCTGAGAATTTGCTCTCGTAAATAGCGTTATCATATTCTTTGTGCCTGTTGTAGTTTTCACAGAAACATTCAGAGCAATCCTTTTTGTTTGTTTGTTTGTTGTTTGTTTGTTTGTTTGTTTTTGCCAGATTTAAATTATGAGGAGAAGCAGTTCCTGACTCATGCCACCATGTGGTTGGACTAATTTTTGTGGTGGCACCCATGAAGGGGTAATGCACAGTGATAGAGGATTAAGAGGAAGGAGTAGAGATTAGACAAAACCTTAAACTGGGTGTTGCCACCCTTTGTCTGGAGTGTCAGATCATGATGAAAAGGGAGAATATGAGTCTTCTCTGTGGACATGCGAGCAGTGTCTAAAATGTAATGGTTGCTTTAGTGGTTGTGTAGTATAAATAAGCCAATTTATTTTTAAGACACGTGTACTACTTTTTCACTCATTTTTATTGTCTGTACCAAAGGAATAGGCACTGGAAGTTTAAAAAGAGGAAAGTTTTGTAGGTCACCTATTTCATCTTTCCAGAAATTCTGAATTGCTCTCTACAGTACATTTTCTACTTCTTTGTCATTTTCCAAATTAAAAACAGAAGCAATGTGTGTAAAAATATTAAATTAACATTTATTTGACAATAAAGCAAATTACATTTATATGTGAACTTCTCAATTAGCCCTGTAAAGCTTCCTTGGGACCACTATACTGTGAAATCAGTAACATATTTTTATGTTGCTTTAAAGATAGATATAAATTTCGTGTTGAGGAAAGGCCACTTTAATTTTCTTTTCAGTTCAGAAATATAAAAATAATTTATAGTTTATAAAAGAAGATAGATGGAATGATAGCACTAAAAACTGATTTTGTTTATATATAAATAATACAAATAGAAGCAATAGACTTGCGCTAAAAGTGTAGAGCTACACTTTTTCTGGTGAGGTTTTGTTTGTTTGTTTTTTGTTTGTTTATTTGTTTGCTTGTTTGTTTGTTTTAAGTTCTGTACCACTTTTCCCTTTTGATAAGAATTTTCTTTGAGTTCAGCATGAGAAGGTAAGTTCTGCACTCACTTAAATTACAGCACTGCAAAGTATGTTGTTTACTTCTGCAAACAAAACAGGCCATTTAGGTTAAACTTGTAAGCTCCAAATGGAGAGCTGTGCTTTATCTGTGCCATAAGGTATACTTGCTGAGATGGACCATAGCATGTTCTTGATTTTTCCAAGCCACTGGCAAGGAAGATGGGGTTAAAACCTTTGGAGATCTTATCTGCAGAAATGACTGCCTTACTCACGTGTTATGATTATGACAATTTAGTCAAAACTCCAAGATTTCTTGGCCTTCATGGACTTGTCGCCTGCCCATTTCAGTGCTGAGTTGCTTTAGGTCTGTAAGTGGACCTCCTTGACAGTTGTAGGAATAGATAGATTGCTTAGGACACTCTTCATGTCTAGCAATCATAAGGTGCTCATATATTTGTAGAGAAGTTGAGTGTAATTAGTAAAATTTGTCTCTAAACTGATTGGTACAATTACTGCAAACAGCCACATTCACTCTAGTTAATCTAATGACTAACTAGGTAGTTTGAAGATGCCAATCTTTTTCTATCTGTATCAAACAGATTTATTTGTGAGAAAATTGTATGTTACCAATCTCAAAAGCTAATGGTCCCGTGATGGAAATTAAATAACAACATGGAGGAAACTATGTGATTTGCACAGTAAATCGGAAATTTCAGATACTTCTGAAAAAATAAGCAGATTAATTTAGGAGAAGGATAAGTCATTTCCAGTACTTGAAAAAAAATAAGAACATATGCTGAAGTAGATATAAAAGAATGGTTTTTTTCCTCTGTTTATGTCCTTTATCAGTAGGCCTCAGGATTTGATTTTTATTTTTCTGTTGTTGAAGACTAGGAATGGGCTGGCATGAGCATGAGTGCTATTATTTCTGACTCTTGCATGAAGCCCAAGTACTGGGAAAATCTCATGAGGAGACTTGTACACAGGATTCTGCCAGTTTGAAAAGATTTAAGTATACCTTAGTTAAGTACAAATGTTTTAGATATTGCTATGAACCACCTGAGGTTCATTCATCACTACTATTTTCCTTCAGTTCATGTTGAGAAACAGAGGTTTTTCAGATTCTGCACAAAACTGGTTCATATTTTTTCCTATTTTCTTTCTGACTTTTCTAAGATTTTATATGATGTCAAAAGCCCATAAAAAAATCCCACAAAATACCTGCTCATAAACATGAGACCACAAAAGGGACGGGAAAATGCTTTTCACATTGCTGTCTCAGAATCTTAGTGCAAACCTTCCACCAAAAACATGCAACAGAAATGGCACTTTTCATGTGTTTCCAGACTGAAGCATACATTGCTATGAAATCTTAGGAAAAATAATGGAAAATGATTTTATGTGGAAGGGCAGTCAGTTTTTAATATAATCACAATACCAAAGAGACAGTGGAATTAAGTTCTTTGTCTTGTTATTTGCAGCATCAGAGTATGAATGGCACATGGAAGACATGATTTTAATCCAATTTTTTTTTGTTATTACCTCATGATAGAGAAAATGAGATCAACAATGAAATCAGCACAAATTATATGTCATAAAATGTTCCTTCTCATGATGATCTTGAGGGTTTGGTGAGTCTACTGGTAAAAAGTTCTCACTAAGATACTAAAATCCTAATGAATG
>PPHD01007018.1:6833-23670 GCA_002909625.1 Bambusicola thoracicus
CCCCCCCCCCGCCTTCTCTCCCCCCGCCCCTCCGGCTCCGGTGTCCGTCCCGGTGCCGCGCACTGACCTGTGACACTGGCCTGGGCCACCCGCTGGACGATGGCCTTCATGGCGGCGCGGCGCAGGCCCGGCGCGGGAGGTGGCGGCGCTAGGCAACGGCGGCCGCCCCCTGCTGGCCCGCGCCGCTCACAGCGCCCCCTGGCGGATGGGAGGTACCGCCGCAGCGCTGGAGCGGCCGGCCACGCCGGTACGGGAGGCGCCTAGAGAGAGACAGCCCCTATGGAAACGGGGCTGCATAGAGACAGAATGCCCACAGAAGGGTGCGGAGGGGCTCCCTTCCTCTGAAGGTGGGGCCTTTTAAATTTTTTTTTCCATTATGTTTTCAGCAGTGCCTATAGAAAGCACAACTGGAGGTACCAGCGCACCCATACCATTCTCTGCTACAGGAATGAGGCGTCCATAGGTAGCCATGGAAACTGGCAGCTTCCTTCTGAAGAGAGGCAGCGCCTGGAGGGACTGGGAGAAGCCCCTGAAGAAAGGAAGTATGTCCACAAGGACTGGGAAAAACCGTATAGAAAGGAAGGTTACAGTCACAGCAGGGAGACGGCGCCCTACAAGGGGAGGCAGCATGTATTAAGATCCTGTAAAGCGACAGCAGCTCTAAGAGGAGCTACAGAAAGGAGATTTAGCAAACTGAGGGAAAAGGGGGCATAAGGACAGGTAGGTACATAGCAGGGGGCAAAGCTGTACACCCTGCCTCCTTCTTTCTGAAGGATGACAACTCTTACACCCCACAGATTAAACTGCATTCCTTCCCACTTCATAATTCTTTAACGTTTTATTTTGGACCCAATTGGTTGAGAGAGCAGCTCATGCACAGCAGCCCCCGTGCTGGGAAACCTTCACAAAATAGCTGCTGAGGCAGCTGGCCAGCCCCCCGGGCAGCGCTCCACCACCACCTCACAAGACTCCGCTGAACCTAGTTCACATTTAATAATTTGAGTACATGTGCAAAGAATAGCATCGATGTGAACAGGCAAGAAAGCCTGCGAGTTTTGCAAAGGAATTTCAGACAGGGATCTGTCCTTTCAACAATGCAACAGAACCTCTCCAACCGACAGGGCGGTGCCAGACGACAGGACCTCGTCCCCAGGCTCTCCTCCACAGCACAACGTTCCACGTCCCTGACCGCTCAGTTCTCAGAAGGGGGAGGACTACTGCCGGCGGTAAAGTAGCCTGTCAGACGCCGGAGCAGCCGCGTGAGAGGAGGCATTTCCTTGTGGTACGTCATTACCGTGGTGACCTGTAACCCTATGGGTGTATCCGTAACCACCACCTCTCTGGAGAGCCCTTCGTCCGCCTTGTCACTTTCGTTCTCTAACAAACGGAGAGAGAAAAAAAGAAAAAAAAATAGAAAAAAAAAACCAACTTCGCATTAAAATGTGCCATCCTTTCCTCGACCCAACACGGCACCCACACACACCACCCGCCTCCCCGCCGTCTCCTCCTCCAAGTGCGCACGCCCGCCTCGGCCAAGGCCCGCCCCCTCCCGGCCCCTCAGCCCAGCCCTCCTCCCGCCCCAGGCCCGCCGCCGCTCCGCGGAGGTGATTTGAAGCGGCGGCGCTCGGGCCTAGAGGGCTCCACCGGCCTCGTACCGTGCCCGCCGCCGCCCTCGGCTCCGCCTCTGTTCGTGTAGCTGTAGTGCAACATGCCCCCCAGCACGGTCCAGCCGCCTGTCGAGTACAGGAGCGCCGAGCGCGTGTTCCACACCACCGCCCGCATCGTCCTCAGCAACTCCCGTACGCGGGGCTGCCGCTGCACGCACGCGCCCTGCCTTAGGGGTGGGAGCGTTAAGATGGCGGCGGGCCGTGCGCGGGGCCGCGCATGCGCCAAAGCTGAGGGGCGGGAGCGGAAAATGGCGGCGCGTGGAGACGTCGGCCTTACCGGGGGCCAGAAAGTGCCTTCCGCACGGTGCTGCACGCCGGCCTCCAACACCGCTGCTCAGCCCCAGAAGCGTTTCGCCCTGTATTTTCTTCACGTCCCTCTTTGTTTCCACATAAAGCTTCAGATCCGTGACCGAAACCATGAGTTAGGGAACAGCGAGTAGCATTATTTGTAACAGTTGGTACCGCCCCTGGTGGTGTGTTTGCAAAAACGCAAATGCGTCGTACATACAACTCAATGGGGGACAGCACTCAGTATTAATGCTTTTCTTATCCCTTTTTATTTTCCATTAATTCAGCCCCTGGTTGCCTAAAGCCACCACTTCAGACCACAGATCATTATATATTAAGCTAAGGCTGCTAAGATCTACACCTGATAAAACATACTTTGGCTCCCGATACAGTATGAGAAAAGTAGCGTAAACAATAGAGATAAAAAGGAATACAAATAAATTAATATCTAGCAGGGCAAAGTACTAAGCTCTCCCCACATATTTATTTCGTTTAACACTTAAAAACCTTAGTCTAAAAGGCAATGTAAATAAATCGTTCCACTTCCATCATCACCGTGATATACGTAACTCCCCCCTTTGTGCTTCTGGGTTCAGTCAAATCACGCCGCACTGGAGACCGCCAGCTTCTTGAGGTGGTCCATGAACACCTGCAGACTGACATCATCCGTCAGGATTGGGGCTCCCGATTCCTGTGGACAAATGGAGGAAATGCATAATGAGCCTGAAATAGTGCAGCTGGCCCTGCGGACTAAGCAAAAGCAACTCAAACATCAGCACAAAGAGCTAATTGCCTGCTGAACCTTTTCCCCTTAAAGGGTCATCTACTAGAAAAGGTGCTACTTTATGACAAAAGCATCCAAGATATCTTTCAGTGCCACCTGCTCTATTGCAGAAAAGTCTCTTCTCTTTTAATGTATTAGGAAGGTTTCTGCTCAAGGCACTACAGAAACAAGGCAGAAGACATTAAAAACTATTATTCACAGAAAAAAAATCAGATCTATACGTATCTGTATACAGTTACAGAAATACACAAACTGTGGACTAAGGGTTTTACATCAGATTTGTAACAGAAGGCAAAAATCAATTTCTACATCAGCTCATGTAAAACATGTAAGAGTTTCTCTATCAACTTAGCTGCTTCCATCAGTAGCAGCCAGAAAATACATTCTCCTTGTCTACCTGTGCACTACGTAGGTAACTTCATTACAGGAGAGATGAAAGGGACAAAAGCACTGCTACTGGAAACCACTCATCTCCTGCTATCATCAGGCTGCTGAGGTATTGGGCTGCTCTGCAGCACCTCTACTAAGACAGCCACCCTTTAGAAAAAGAAAGAAAAATCACAATATGCTGAAAATCTGAGGGGAATTCCATCCAAGAACAGAGGCAGGAGTTTCATCATGTCCAGGCTTGAAAACTTTATTCTGAACATAGTGTAATCTAGTGCTCACCACCAGTACTGTTTATCTCGATAACCATGGACTTCAATCAACAGGATGAATAAGAATCTAACCTGCTTAAGAGACAAACCTATTCACTCGGTTGTCTTTTAAAATGCTACAGCTATTACAAGGTCAGACGGTAATTTCACCACAGATCATTTGGTGCACAGAAATAACCTTGTTTTCTTGTATTCCAAAGTGCTATTCCAATGTCTTGCAAAAAGCTGTTAGATAAGAAGAGCAGGACAAATACAACCCACTCCCAGTCTGAGACCAAATACTGTGAGATAAAAGGGGACAGCTACTACGCAGGCAATTATTTGAATGTACCTTTTACAGCATTCCCAAACATGAGCGGCTCTTTCATTGCTTACCTGTCCCCACGCATAGAGGTTATTGTGGGTCTGAGAAGGGTTCACTTTAGACAACAGGAATCGGGCCTACAAAGACAAAACGTGGGAAAAACATTTTTGCATTATGACAGAAATGTCAGCTTCCCTAAGACCTACCTCCTCAGACACATGACCGGCGACGTTCACCTGCTTTTACAAGGAAAATACTTGTTTAACTGAAACAAGTGCCTGAGTTCAGAAATAGCTTTGTTTCATAAACAATTTCACCGGCCTTAAAAATAAGAATCTGCCTATTTTTAACGGCAGTGCTCTGAAAGGATAAATGTTTGGGGAAGATTTACCACACAGCTGTGACTCCCGTGGGACAGACAATAGCACTGCTACAACGTCTTACAGTTTTACAGATTGTTTTGAAAGAAATAACATTAAGGAACATCACACAACAGAATAAGATTGAGGAAAGAACCTCAGGGGAACGAAAAGGTGGAATCAAGTTAAAAGTCAGGGTACCCTGCTGCCATCTCAAAAAGAAAGAATGCAATCGCATTCCTTTCCCTGCTGTTGTTCTGGCGTTAGTTGGTGGTAGCAGATTTCTTTGAGAGAACTCCCTACCCTCCATTTCAAAATCGTAACGTTGTCTTTTAAGTTTCTCCAAGTGCTCTGCTACAGCAAGCGATGTTTGTCAAGAAGGGCAGCTCTAGTTCCATACAACATGGACATGGCATCAGCAATATCCCTTACAAGCCTTTTTCCACACATCAGAAAAGAGGTTCGTAACATGCTTACATCAGAAATTAATAGCAAAGTTTTGTTTTGGAGCACCAATTCCTGCCTCTTTGCTTCTACAAACAATGGGCTAGCAATAGACAAACACCAAACTACTGTAATTTCAGGAAGAGCCAAAATAGAGACCATTTTATATTCTCATCTGGCATCTGAGAATAAAAGAGCTGATGTTCAAAGATTCAGCATGACTGACCACCCTAGCCAACTAGCTGCACTCCCTGTCTCAGAAAGTTTAGGTACACAGCAAAACCATTTGTTTGCCACTGCTCAAGGAATAAAAAGATACTGACACTGGCTTTTTTTTTCCTTCTCTTTCCATCCTCAGAAGTCAAAAAATGCATGCAGGGAGCAATTGGCTCCTTCAAAGACATGGATGCATTAAGAGCTCATGAGAAAATATACTGTATAATATACTGTGCTTTTAAGGGCTAAATTACTGTTGTGTTTAATTTACAGAACCATTCACTTAGTGAAGCAAGAAAAGACCTATATTTGCATTGTTCAACAGAGAGAGTTTTTGGATACACCTCCTTACCTGGCTGCCCCCGTGTTCAGTGTGGACATAACGTGGCATTGGGAATCTGGTCTGCAAGATTTCCTGGGCATCATCCAGTGGAGCTTGCAGTAGGTGCTTGAAGTTTTCATATTCAGGCATGTCCTGGTAACCAGCCTTCTGCCACTGTGCAATTGTCTGTTCACAGGGAGGAAATGAAGAGATAGCAGAGATGTCTACAGGCCTCCTCTTTATAACCAGCACATCTTAAGGTAACAGAACATTACGTGCATTTCTGCTTACACAGAGCAGGACAAACACATGCTTTCACTATTCTGTCAATAGTATTGTTTAGTTTCTGCCTGTTCCTTAAGTTAAGGACATGCACTGAACACAGAATTGGGCAGCAGTCTGCACAGTACAAGAGCAAATTGTTAAAAGTGAACTTCAAGCCATTATGCTTCTCCCTGCCTTGACTTAATAGCATAAAGCATTTATAAACCAGTGACATTCCAAATCTTACTTGGAATGGTAAATCTGGCCTGGTAAGCCATTGCCTTATATTTTTTTCAAGCTCCACATGTAGTTGATAGCTCCTCTATATGCTTGCAGTTCACATATTTAACATTTCCATTGTCTAATTTCACCCAGTTGATGAGTCTCTTGCTTCCCAGTAGTTGAGGTAGGTAGGCACTGTTTAAAGTAACCTGAGAAGGCTTATTGTCACTGCTGGCTCCACCATCCAACTCCTGCTTGTGCCGATTGTGTATCACCACTCACTTTTCAGAGAGGACAAATACTACATGGAAGAATGTGAGGAGACAATAATGGAGCAGCCGCAGGCTACCATGCCAAACTTTAAGCATTCTAGTAACAGTCATTAAAAGTCAGTAGCTCAGCTCAAAAACAAAGAGAAGAGTTAAAACACCTCTCCTCTCCAAAAAATTCACCAACAGGAAGGTGAGACCATAAACCAAGCTGAGCTTATTTAAACTCCAATTTGGTGTCATATTTAGGTAGAAAAACAAGACTGAAAAGAATCTGAGAGGGAAAAAAAAAAAGCATCAAATAAGAGGGACATTTCTAGAGAAAGAAGAGAGAAGCAAGCCAGCTTCACCCTCTACGTCAGAACTTCTTTAGAGCATGAGACATTTCTATCATCGAGCTGCAGTAGCTTAGTGCTCCCTTATAAAACCTGATAGGATTCCAGCACAGATCTACAATCTGAAAAGTCTTCATACTGAAAAGGCACTGGAAAGCCAAAGCTTTAGACAGGCTCAGAAGGAGCCTACACCTCAGTACAGGAGCAGCTGTAAAGAACATCCAATATTTAAAAGCAGAAGCTGGCAAAATTCATAACTGACTCCCTTCAGAGTAGCAGTATTTGAGTGTCGAAACCCAGCAACCAATTATATCATATATCTGACAAATCAAACTGCAGGTCTCTCTGCTCTACTTAGCTTCAAGTTTCTCTGGCCCTTTCCAGGGACAGCAAGAAAAGTTCACCAGTGTTTCCAAGCTAACTTGATGGCTATTTCTCACAGAAACACATACTTAACCACTCCAGTAGGATTCTTATTCATTACGACTGGCAACAGGCAAATGATGTCATTACACCAGGCTAAGCTTCGCAAGAGGTTCATTTTGTACTAACAGTAGCGTTGTTTGCATGCATGGCAGGAGGAGGAGAGTTCAAAGAGAGAATACATCTCGCCATACCTCACCAAGGTAGATAACTATCTGGAAGAAAGTATCCATCAGTAGGATTCTGTCAGGAAGAATGCTGCTGCTGTCCAAAAGCACTGGCTATGGAAAATAAAGGTCAATCGTCATTAAAACCTCAAAATCATATTAACCTTACAGTTCAGGGGAACAACTTGCTCAGCCTCGCATGTATAGAGGAGTGTTGTGTCTGTCAAGGGCTGCTGCTCATGTGAATGTTTCAGAGTACCATAACCCTCCTGTGGCATCACTGAACCAAGCAGCAGGTCCTCAGCTACTGTATGAAATGCAGTATGTGAGAAAGCAATTTCTATGGCTATCAAGTTTAATGATCTTGAGAAGAAGCCAAGAAAAATAAGAGATTCAAAACATACATTCAGGCAAATGCTGCCAGAAAGGTTTTAAAGTGTTTCTGCAGCAGCTTCTGCATTTCTTTCCTGCCAGACAGACTGCAGTCAACATAAATTAATGAAGTTTGTATAGCAGTCAAACGTTGCTGCTTAGACAGCTGAAAACAAGCAGCCGGACTCGATCTCTAGAGGGCCCTTCCAACCCCTACAATTCTGTGCTAATGAACTGGAAGGGCAGAGGCTTGCTGACACACACGGTGGAGATGGCAGCCCCTGGCAGAGAAGCAGAAGCACTACTGAGCTGCCAAGACTCCAGATGTGGCATTAACTTTTCAGCGCTTCTTTTTTGGGGCATGTATGTATATTTTGAAAGCCCACTGAAAGTATAATTTGCATACTAAGAGTAAGCCTACTGAAAATATAACATTGCCCCATATCATCCTTCAGTAATTACATTAACTAAGAAAAAAAATAGATAAGGACCTTTTTGATAAACTAATGTTATCGACTGAATGCTCTTTACTTCGGATTGATTCACCTCTCTCCGTTAAACACAGACTTACCTCAGGAGGTCCATGGAAAGAATAAGCATAAAGGATGGGCTGAATCATAATGAGAGACTGGGTGAGATCTTGCCTAGCAAAGTGGTGACGGTAATAAGAAGATTCATCTGGACTGTTATTGAAGACCTGCAGGAATGGGGAGCGTCGCAAATGGAACATGAACTGCACCAGAAAGATGAGCGAGAAGTGTCAGTGAGCCGCCAAAGCTTCTGCACCTTGTGAACAGCAAATCCCCTGGAAACAATCTCCCAGTGAACTCCTCAGAGTTCTTCACTTACCCGTTATTTGTAGCACTGAACTACAAGACCACCCAACAAACTCAAAAAGCATCTGCTCCTTCCCCCCACAAATCTGATTAATGGTACAGGATACTTTACCATCACCCTTACAAACTTCCCACAGTTGCAAGAAGGTTCTTACCTGGGGATACAAAGAAAACGATTCCGACAATCTGAAGGAGTTGGGATCATCCTTGTTGTATTGTCCAAACTTCTGACACTGTTGGAAGCAAAATGCATTACTTTGGTTATATCTCTGAGAATCAACACTTTTTTTTGAATGAGTTTTGTATGTTTTCAAACAGAGCAAACAAGTCATGAACGTGGCAGCAAGAACTTAACAGGCTATTCTCATTTAAGTCAGTAGCTTCTGTATCTTACTGAAACGACAACGACGATTCAATCATCACTTTATGTATATAAAAACCTGCCATTCTGAATACAGATTCAAAGTTATTTCAGAATGAAATAAAGAGTGCCTCTAGTACCACCCATTTTTCCACTGGATCATTGTCATACTTGATGTGCTTTGTACACTGTGAAATGCTTCTGCAGCATCTCCTTACTTCCTTCCAAAGCAACAGCAGACTAAAACTTCACTAGATGCTTCACTGAAAACATGCAGTTTGTCAATGGTTTATGGGCTGGTTGGCCCATTTCCATGACTAGCAGGGTGATCTTTATCAATTTCTTTATACATTTTTTATTTTTTTTAATCAACCACAAATGAGTCCACAATCATTTCAGCACGCGGTATACCCACGTGTGTTTTGATGCTCATATTTTCATTGGATATTCTCTTTTTTTCCAGCATCTGATGTGCTGTAACTGTTAGTGTGAAATTCACGAGTGTTCAGATGAAGACGGAACTGATTGGGATTTTGGCAATTCAGGCCTGTGAAACCTGAAGAAAGAGACAGTATGAAGGCACAGAACAATGTCACTAGCTGGGAAGTTATAACTCCCCTGTACTTCATCCTGGTGAGATCCTATCTGAATGCTGTACCCAGTTTGAGGATTCCTAGTTCAAGTCAGACATGGATATACTGAAGCAAAGCCAGCAGACGCCAGCAAGCTGTCAAAGGAACAGGCCCCGAAAAAGCTGAGTTTGTTCAGTCTGGAGTCCAGTGTTACACTGTGCATAGCTACCTAACACGTCACTGAAGAAACTGGAATTCTGATTAGATATAAGAAATAATAATAGTCAATCGTACTAACTGTGATCAAATGTAGGAACAGGCTACCAAGAAACAAGAGAAATTCCATCCCTGGAGATCATAAAAACTCACCCAAACAAGACCCACAGCATCTAACTGTAACACAAAGCCAGCTCTGCTTAAGCAGTGTTGAGACCTGTAGAGGTCCCTTCCCACCTGCATTATCATTTCACTATTACTTCTTTAATCTCAAGGTTTAACTCTTTCATCACGATGGGATGCTTACCTATCCCATCACCAACTGATCATACTGCCTTCGCAGTTATCACATGCTACGAGACCACAATCAGAGCACAAATGAAGCAAATCAGTCTGGAAAAAGAATGGTGCTTTCATTCCAAGAGATCATTTTAACTGAAATTAAGACTGCTGATGAGTGCACTCCATCAGTCTTACCAGTCTGATCAGCTGTCTGTCCAGCCATCGCAGTACATCGGGTCCCTCCTCGGACTCAGCTCTGTACACTCCCAGCCGTGCCATCAGCACAGCAGCTGCTTCCTGGTCAAATGCAGCTTCTATGTGCTGGAGCTGACTTTGTGCATCTGCCCAGCTAAAGGATTAGTAAAGGGTTAGTGCAAAATCTGTCATCAGCAAAACCCAATCCACATTTTTTCCCCCATGCCAAATACTCCATCGACAATGAATGTAATAACAGGCTAAAACAATACCAGCACAGACAGTGCCTTACATTTCTGTGATTCCCCCAAAGAACCAGCATGAGGTACTTACTTCCTGGCTATGGTGGTAACACGAATGCGTTTCTGTGTGCTGGAGTGTTGATACTGAGTGACAAACTGTACTGCCCCTCGGCCTCCCTGAGGTATTGGTGCATTGTGCTGCAAATTAAACAAGGAAAGCCTTCAACATAGGCTGGCTTTGCATACTATGCAGGCAGGGCATCTGCTGAATAGAGTTAAATTCAAGCTAGAGACGGACCAGAGAAGAGACACACATCTGTTAATGTTGTTTTATAAGAGCCCTCAAAGCCAGGTGGTTCTGGATGCATTTTTAATTCCATACCTGACACTTATCAGCTTGTCCTTTAAAGGATGGCAGCAACTCATTTACCATCCCTATAACACTGAACATTAACATTGCAGTGCAAGGTCTGACTAAAGGTCCTTTGGGCCCTATTCCCAACAACAGGGAACTCACGCAGCAGAGTGGGCGTGAAATAGAATTCCTTTGGTTTAGTACTCCTAGCTACCACGTGCTCAGAAGCTTCCCCAGCCTGAAGTTGCTTCTGAGCTATCTCATATAACAAATTGGAGAATAAATTCTCCAAGAAGTGAGACACTGGTGTTTTTATTCTCCATAGCACCTAATAGCGAAAAGACATTTTCTTCTTTGTGAAATGAATGCCATCAGAAGACACAATTTACAAATATGGATACAACCCCTACGAATACTACTTTGGCACAAAACACTTATCTACTTTGCAACCATCCATCAACTACACAAGAGATGCCATTGGACTTCCTGGTCCTGTTACAAACAGTTGGTACACAAAAGGGAAGACAAAAAAAAAGAAAAGCCAGGGCTGACCTGATTTACCACTTCAAAGTAAATGGCCAAAGTTGTGCAGGGATCCAGACCACAAATTTTCCACTGAGATGTTCCTCCAATTCCGAGTTCCTGCACAAAATTGAAAACAGCCTATTGTATTTGGCAGAGGTTAAGGCCAGCTCATGCTTAATTCTGATCAGAGACACGAGGCAACCCTTCTGCATTTCTTATCTGGAATGGGGATTACGTTACAGAGGGTAATACAGTTAGAAAGCAGCTTTATGGGCCAAGAATTTAATCTAGCAAGCACTGCCTCTTCTGTATGGCTGTATGGCAAACAGGTATTGGATTGGAAAGATTATCCTGTTACAAAGTAGAAATGAAATAAAGATTGTACGTGTGTCCCGGGCTCGTGGAAAGGATCCCAGAGGGAGGATCTCCAGATAGAGATCCTTCCTCCTGGGGAGTCAGCCCTTACATGGGGTCTAGGAGGGGTGCAGCCAGGCTCCACCCCTTCCGGTCACTCAGGTGAAACTGTGTTCACCTGTGCCCCTGCAGCTGACTCAGTGCTCGCCTCAGGTGGTCAATCAGAGGTTCAGGCCGTGATTCAACAGTTCCCATACACTCTTCTCACATTCTATTTAAGCTGTAGGTTTCAACAGAAATTTTGCACCCTTTGTTTCCTACTGAATATAGTTGGCTTTTCTCCATGCTGGAAACGTACATTTTCAGAAACACACGGTCCTTTCACGTTCAGGGACACACACGGCCCAATAGCTCCTGCAATTTTCAGCTCCCTGGATGTCTACAACAACATAAAAAAAGTTCTTAAAAAGAAATCAAGTTAGTCAAATAGAACACAGATAGATTAAATCAGGTGCTCAGCTTTGATCAGAAGGTGAATGTTCAAGGGGGCCAAGGAAAGCATTGTTGAGTACTCTCCCAGGTCACCTACTGCCACAGTTGGTGATAAGCTCAGCTTTTTTTTCTTTTAAACCACAAATATAATAAACTTTCATACAAAAAAATGCCTTCACTCATTCCAGTACGGTGCTTTTTCCACAGAAGGCACTGCAGCTGACCTCAAAGACGTAGAATTTTCTACACACAGATACCTAGTCAACTTTGCTAATCAGCAGCACTTGCATTTCTAAGTTAATGTCAGCTCACTAAACTAATCTCTCACCTTCACTTCCAAATTCGCACCAAAAGCCATCCGAAATTCCCCATTGAGCCCTTTGTTGAACACCCGCTGGAAGGTCTGCTTGAAGAGAGAAGTGTTGAAGGAATCTCCCATCACCATATGTCCTCTGAGAAGGAAAAAGAAAAACACGCAAGGGAATTGAAACAATTGAGAACTAGAAGTATATTCACCAAGGATACAACCCCTCCAACTCTCATGCATGCAAATACAGGCAGAAACTGTTTTAAAGCATGCCTTTGCAAAGGTAGAATTCGCATCAGGGAACATAGATTCACGGATGCCTCCAAAGCCAGACAAGTTAGTGCTCCATCTCTGCCAGCTCGCTTTCTCAACTATATTCCTTGTCATCCCTTCAGCTGCCTTAAAAATGCTCCTGTTTCCACTGGTTACAAACACCTCTACCCAGAAGAGAGCTCTGCTCAGCCTACTCCCCCTAAGAAAGCAAAATGAGCTGTTAAGCAGGAAAAAACCTGGCCAACACAATGAAAGCATCTACCCATCATGCCTGAAGCTCTGCTATTCTGATGGCACTCCAGTCACGCATACACCACAGCAGAGGGGATCTATGTCCCACTAGTTCTGCAAAGGATACTTGCTACCTCCCATGGCATTTGGGGGAGACAGAAGGCATTTGCAAGACGTTGCATCATGCTTTAGAATACCTTTCTCCACAGCAGGACATTGAGTTTTCTACCAGCAGTGTTAACTCTTACGCTACTTTGAGGCTTCAGAAATGTGGACTGGTATCAGGGGAAGTTTGCCATGTAACTCCTGGCAAATTCAAACCACAATTTAGAATAAAATGACAAAAATCTCACCCTTTTGCTCTCATAGAAAACTAACTGCTTTCCAAAGTGTTCTCCCCCTCCAAATAAATAAATGTGCCACCTTTGTGTTTCCTGTTATGGACATACCCAGTGAGGTTTGCACAACATTTCATCTCTAGCAGTCCAGTCTGATCCAGGGCGCAGGCATAGATGTCAATGCAATGCCCATTGGTGGCAGTGCGGTTGGCCAGAGTCTCATAGTGCTGGGGAGAACAGACAACACACACAATATTTAGGAATATTTAGGCAGTTTTTCCTCTGCACTCCAGCAAGTCAACACATTGATGCACTAAGCACAAAAGAAGCCACTGCCAGCGCTGTAAAGGTAAAGAGCTGTCTGCTTGAACACAATTCTTCCTCCCAGGATGTTTGCCCTTGGATAAACTTGAGCTGCAAGTTGCACGTGCAGAGAAGACATGAATTGCTACCATCACCAAAGCACAGGCTCTTTGTGATAAAGAACCTAAAGGTTTCTAGGCGATAGTTAAGAGGACACATATCATACTACTTCCTCTAAGCTGACAGGCACATTTCATACCTAATATTTTAACTATTCTTTCACATGTCAAGAGCAAAAGGAGCCTTTTTGGAAATCACCAGTTCTTGGAGTATGGGCTTGTTTTTCTTCCCCTCTCCTGAAGGAGATTGAAGGCCCTCCACTCACCATCAGCTAGACAAGAACACTGAAATACTTCCGAGAAGGCACAAGACCATACTTGGAGAAGTAACAAACAGTAAGACTCTCACCTGTCCTTCGACCATTCTCACAGCTTAACACACAGAAAGGCTCATGCATTTCATGAACAGCCACGCAAACGTCTGGACATATTGATTCCATACCAAGAAAATAAGCCCTCTGTGATCTACAGAAGGATAATGGACAGCTGCGTACATGAGTTTGGGTCATCTCCTTCCTCCCAATCCCATTCTGTATTCCAAGACTCACATGTGTATTTTGCCTTTAAATACCCCCCCGTCACTAAACAAGCCCAAGCTGTGTGTGCTTTCTCCCCCAGCTGATACCAGCACCTACCTTGGTGGCCTTCTTCATGAACCTCGCGTTGTCCTTCTCTATGTCATGCCAAGAACGAATGGGTGTTTTCAATTCATCTCCCACCACCATGCCCGGTCCTTGCGTTGGTGGACCACCAGTAAATAGCATTATTCGGGCTCCTGTGTTTGGAAATGTGCCCTAAAATAAAAATAAGGTCTTATATTAGAACTCAGGGAGAGCACGTTTAAAGGGACAGTACTTTCTTTAGAGAAGAATCTGTCTGTTCTTCTGCAGTACCAGCAGGGACCTATCTCTGTTACAGGCAACCTCGAAAAATAGCAACGCATTTCCTGGCAGGCACCCTCTAGTTTAGACTCAAGCTACAACAGTCTTCACAACAGGAAGCAGGCACTTCCCGTTCTTTTTACCCCTACCTTAGACAACCCTTGCAAAAAACCAAACAACAACAAAAAAACCCCACAGTACACAGCATCACCTTCACATGGCAACCTACGTAAGAATCAGCAACCTTTAAACACCTGCAGCTTTTACACAGTTTACAACTAAATAGAAATTGCTAGCCTGCTCTACGCCACCTGGTGCTTCCTCATGCCAGCCATCAGCAAAGACAAAATGCACCACTGCATCTCAGTGTAACTGGGCTGCAAACCAACCTGCACTGAGACCTGTACATGTCTCAAAGACTGCCAGGTGCTTACTTTGACCAGCTCATCCCTAACAAACAGCTGCAATAAAAGTACCTCTAGCAAGCCAACAGCAATCGAAAGAGCTACTCCAGTGGAACGTAAAGGCCTCTTTCCCTGGGTCACCGGCCACGGGTCCCTTTGAAGTTCTCCAAGGAGATCTGTTAAATTCATGTCAATCTTATGTACTGGCTGCAGGAACCTGAAAAATGGAAATGAAATGTTTTCCCACTTTAAGTGTGCCTCAGTTCCTAGCACACTTTAATTACACTGGAAGAGTTATCGGAAGCAAAATGTTACATAGCACATTCCTTTATGTCCAGACTTTCCAAGCTGTGCAAAGTAACAAAATCGATCAGAGGAAGCCATCAGGATCTGACAAGAAGGCAAAGTCACTCAAAGCACAGAAAAGGACTTCAGTGGTGATTTAGTCTACCAAGAGGTAGATGGGCTGCCACAGAAAAAGAGCAGCTGAGAATAAAAACAAACAACTGTATTTAACAGAGGCAAATATGGCTTCACTGTTCAGGGGTCACTGCCTGCCTACCAGTTGTTGCTGTCAAGAAAGGGCTTGAAGGATTGTTACTCATAAACAAGGGTCCCATTAGGTGGTCAACCAGAAAGGCTCCTGCTCTAAACACATTCGATCCCTGAAAAATACGCTTTCCAAAGACAGCTATGCTATACTTTTCAAGGAGAAATCCAGTCTGAATGGCAGTATGTTCTTGTAACTGCAAAATCGAGACACTACAGAAGGCTAAAAAATTGCTCTAGCAAATCTCACCCACCTGTATCACTCGATGCAGGGAAATAACTCTGACAAGACAACACCATTTGCGTTTTCTTACAAAAACTCCTCTTGGTTTAGAAGTGTAAACCTCCTAGGCTTAGAAGCGTGATCCCAAAGGGTATAAAACACCTACCCTGTGCTTCTGCTGATTGCGCTTATGTAGCACTCACCTGCTTGAAATAACAGGCTGCTCTGGAGCTTGAAGAGGCCTTCCCTGTTGCATGGGGACAGCTGGCCTTGAAAGACCAAGCATATCCTACAGAAAAGAAAAAAAGGAGGCAGAGGAGTCTTCATATTCAAACACTAGACATTGTTTGCTTTCCAGCAATACAGCCTAAAGCCTGCATCCCTGCAGCACTGAAGAAATTAAAAACTGTGAAATAATTAATATCCGCATTTTCATTAGGAAGACATCAATGGTTCTATTATGTGAGATATAAAATAATTATCTTGGGCATGTTTTCAAAGAATTTACAGCAACAAAAAGGCAGGAGAGGTGCTGGGAGTGAAATAGCATAAAAATAATTAAGAGCACTGAACCTCCGTTCCTCCCCGAAAGCCTGGTGCTTGAAATACCAGTGGTGGTGGCAACAGAGCTAAGAGGAACAAGCCACTGGCCTAACAGATAGCAGAACATACCTGTATTTGCTTAGCTGTCAGGTCCTTAGTGCCTCTAAACACGTAGCTCTTAGAAATCCCTTCACAGCTCAGCTCGTGAACCTGGATCATTCTGCCAAATGTGATGAGCCCCACCAGAGCGTCAGCAGGCAGCAGACTTAGGGACATCTGGAGGGACTCCTTCAGTGCCTGCAAGTCCTCCTCTTCCAAGCATGTGTCAACAACATACAGGAAGATCAATGGCGTCTGCGGGCCTCGCTGATGTAGAAAGAGATGGATTTACTAGGCATGTACATAAGCTAGGTGACACTTTGTTCAGTGACAGTGTTCAGACAAAGAATAAAATGAGCCCTATCTCAAGCACCTTACACGAGCGCTACTTAATTTTATTATCTTAAGTACAACAAATACATACAAAAGATACCACAGAACACAATTCTGGAGACCGCAAACTTGCCGGTGAATCATTACCTGCACTATATATTCAATTGTTGAAAACTGAGGCATAAGTTCAGCTGGTTGGTTGACTTCAGATATGCCTGCATATGCTGGAGGGAACTGAAAAACAGGACCAAAAATTAGGACGAGTTGCAGAGCAGAAATGTAGGGCTCTCCTCTGCAGCAAAGAGGCTGCCCTGCTTATGACGCGCTTATTCAATTCTTTATTTACTACTAACTGCACCAACCCGGTTAACTCATCAGAGCCCTCTGTACTGCTCCTTTGCTAAGCACACACGACAGTGGTCAGCACAACCACCAGTTACTCAGCGCAGTGTAAGTTAAGGATAGGACTAAAGCAACAACCACATCAGCCAAAACTTGTTTAGCCACGTGACTGTTTCTGATAATAAAAGTCTAACCAAATCTAATAAATTTCATGCTCAGCAAGAACAGTAAATGTCACGTACCAAAAACCACACTGGAAGCACATGTGATAAAATGGCTTTTTATCTATCTTCTGTGTTCTCCATGCTATTAAAATCATTGGCAAAATAATTGAAAGTAGCAAGATTTCAAATATTACAGACTCATT
>PPHD01007019.1:0-23668 GCA_002909625.1 Bambusicola thoracicus
CTAAGCAAGGTCTCCAGCTGGTGTATGACTCTATGCATTTGTGTGAAATTAAAAAGAGATTTGACATTTTATCATTGAGAGCTATGGTGAATTTTGACTTTTCATTTGACCATAACAAAGAGTGTAAAAAAAAAGAGTCACTTTAAAAAGATCTGGGCTGTAATGATTAAGTCCTGTTTGAGTTCGTAATCTCAAGAGATATTGACATGGCAAGGAGCAAGGTCAGGATGCTGAATTTCAGGAGATAAATTCTCCAACTGTTTAGAGAATTAGTGGGAGAGATCCTGCAGTTAATGTTAAGATTCACAGAAGCTGAGGATACGTGGGCAAATAAGTTATTAATACAAATATTTTGTATGCGTGTTTAGGGCAGAAGTCTTCCCTTTGCAGAGGCTGGCAGTTTGTATTTTTAAAGGAAAAACAAAGTTAGTGAGAAATGCAATACTCACAGATAATAGTCTGCTGTACTTTCAGCTGCTATGCAACATTCATATTAACCCATACTCAATGGCAATTAATTCTACTGTAGAACCCCATGCCAATTTGAATACATTCTTTTTAAACAAAATTGCATCTTCTGATTTGGACACCTAGTATTGTAACAGATGAAAAATCTTAACAGTTTATAGTTTGAACAGTGCATATGAACGGTATATAGTGGAAGCTACCATACCAATACTTAAGTGTTTACCTTAGCAAGTCAGACATTTATATTTACATAGAATTTCTTCCTTAAAGCAGATTTTTTCTTGTTCTATGATTTTCTACTTGTTAGAATTTCCACTTATGCTATTCATGCTAACATTATGTCTCTGTGACAAATGCAGACCCCCAAAATGTACTTCAGAATCAGATAAAATTAATGCCCAATTGCCAGTGTAACTTAAATCTAAGAAACACAAAGATAATTTTGAGCAAAGTATACACTAATTCTGTAAAACAGTTTTTAACCACACTTAAACAACATGAAAGTCTTAATGAAATATTTGATAGAGTAATAGGGAATTTTTTTTTTCCCCCCATTCAGGAACCTTTGAGATGTTTTTCCATTTACTTCACAAGAGCTATATTATGTAATGTTTCCTGCTTAGAAACAGTTGTATTTTTCTTTTTTGTACTAAAGGGCACAGTTTTCAGCAGAGACATCTAATCTGTATGCAAATCAGGTAGCATTACACACACACACAAAAAAGAATCCTCAAAGCATCGTATTCTGGAACCCTACCTTCTCAGGAGAGAAGATTGTAAAAAAAGGCATTATATTAAGTGACGTAATAGCATTCATTCTTTGAACCTAGACTGACTAGCTTGAAGTCTCTCATACTTTCTATGCATGCCCTGTGGACACTTGCAAGATTTTCTGAGAGCACATTTTAGAAACATAGGTTTTTTTTTTTTTTGCAGGTAGTATGCCTGCTAAAATTTGAGCTTTATCAAAATTCTTGTCTCAGTAGATGCTTTGTATTTGTAGCTTATATCTGAAGTCACTCATTTACTTGCATTTTACTTATACATGTTACAGAATAAGTAAGGTTGAAGGTGGGATAGACTTGTTAAGAGAACAGGACATTCAGGATGAAACTGTGGTAGCATTAAACACACAAGTATTTTTCTAACTGCTTACATATGAGGCTGGCTTTTAATGTGAAACTTTGTCTGGGTTGCTAACAGCAAGGGTAATCATCCCCCGCTGAGATCAGAACAACAGACTATTAGCTCATAGATCTTCAGATATTTTTCTGTTCCTCTTGTTATAGAACAACTAAAAGACTACTTCTGTTCTCTGTAAGCCTGTTCTACTATCTATAGGCAAACTATAATTAACACTCGTTGGTACAGGATAAAAGTATATTTAACTAGTGTAACGTGATGGAAAGCACAACAGTGATAGCAGAGTAGAAAGATCTCAGGCTTCAGCAAGTATGGATTTACTCAAAGACACCAGCAGGAGGCACAGAAACAAGAGAAAGAAGCCTCTTACCTTCGAAAGGCCTCAGATAGGTAGGGATCTCCAGACAGACAACCTCACCTCCGCTGCCAACACTTAAATGAGGTCTGGAAAGGGGTGGATTCTGGCTCCACCCCTTCTGGTCATTCAGGTGCACTACATGCATTTGAGCTCCCCTGGGCTGGCCCTGCCTTCCCACCAGGTGCTCAATCACTTCTACAGGCAGTGACTTAGCACTTCTGCTACAAGTGGTGACTACAATAGAGGTTTTCAATATCTGATTTTCTCCCGATAAAATATATCAACACTGGACTTTAGCAAGAGTTCAGTCAGGCTTCTTTGAGTATTTGTAGTAAAAGTGAATTTGTATTCTAAAAACAAGGGAGAAATGAGCTGTAATCCCTTTAACCAATAAGGATAAAGGAAGTATTTCTGAATGTTCATTCTTCTTCCATTCTTAAGTGATGTAAATTGTCACCAACTGTTAGTTTCAGAGTGGTGTTTTTTTTTTGTTTTGTTTTTTTGTTTTTCTTGAAGATCAAAATTTTATATAGAGGTCTAAATTACCCCAAAAGGGTGATGGCCACAATCCAGTTAAAGAAATAAATATTTTTTTACCCATCACAAGGATCAGGACTTACCAAATACTCCAAAAGGAAGAAACACCAGGCAGTGATCATTTCCCTGTGGCAGCCAGCCCTTAAATGAGGCTTAGGGAGGTTGCACAGGTGAATTGCTTTCACCTGTGCTCCCTGGGCTGGTTATGACCATTCACCAGGTGCTCAATCATTGGTTCAGGCCATGGCTTAGCAATTCCCATACACACTCCCTGTTCATGGTTTGAATCAATGATTGAGCATACTGGGGGCAAGCTATCCTGTACACTTTGTAATGTAAGAGATGTTATTTCATATTGTGACACAGACACAAATTTTCCTCTCGTGATATGGAGTCCAGAGTTTTCAGTTATGTCTTTTCAGCTTGAAAGATGTTCAAAAAGTCCATTGTTAGATGTCATTGAAGAACACCGAAGAACAGGATCAGGATGTTTTGAAGATCCTTCACTGGGATATATTAGTGTTCATTTATGCCACTTCTGCCTCTACTCATGGTCTTGCTGGGCTATGGATTTCATGAGGAGTAGAATAAATGTTTAGTTGGTACCAGTATGGGCAAGTCCGCTCTCTGCAGTGGAATGCATGCAGTATTTCCGTCTTGAGTTAATATTTCTGCTTGCACAACAGCGTGCCCAGGTCTCTTATACCATATCCTTTGGTCTAATGTTGATGGTTGCATTACTACATCAGGTACCAAAGAGGGAGGGGGCTCTAATTCGCCAAAATAATGTGATTAGTGTCCTCTTAGTGAATCAGAGTTTGCACTATACTTTTGCAATATAATTTGAAATATAAATTCTGAGGGCCAATTCCTTGTGGGATGACTGCTTCCCCTGCTTCTAACGCTCTCTTGCACCTGCCAAGGTTGTTTTATTTTATGTGTACCTGATTCCAAGTCTTCAGGGGCAGGGAGCAGAAGGTTGCTCATTGTCCCAGACTGGGGTTTTACAGAAGTATTATTTCCTTTAATTTGTATCCCGAGAGGGGAGGCCCAAGTTATCTGTGGTATGTGCAGGGCACTGGGTCTGCCATTTCTGGGTTTCTTGTTCAGATCTCTCGGTGTTTCATGAAGTTGTTTATTCCATCCCCACAAGGATTGCAATTCTGTTTTCAGAGCAGCCTCAAGAATTCCACTGTAATGTTCTATCAGGCCTGCTTCTGTCAGATTGTAAGGCAGATAGAATTGTCAGTAAATGTTATTTCCTTCAGTTCATTTTTGTACCACTGTTGCTGTGAAGTGTGTACCCTGCTTGCTCCTGATGATTTGCGGAGTCCCATATACTGCCATCAATCTGGTTAAGGCCTTGATAGCATAGGCTTAGTTTGCTTTTGGTACCAGGTAGGGTTGCATCATCCCAGTTGCTGTATCAACAGGTCAGTGTATATCTGGTCCCCTCAGATCAAGGAAGAGGGCCTATATAATCAACTTACCACCGCTGTAAAAGGTTGTGTCCCCTGGCAATGTGTGCTGTCATCACTGGCATAAGTCTTGGTCTCATAGAATCATAGGATGGCTTGGGTTCAAAGGGACTTCAAGGATCATCAGGTTCCATCCCTCTGCTACAGGCAGTGCCACCAGCCTCGAGATCTGGTGCTAGATCAGATTGCTCAGGGTCCCATCCGATCTGGTCTTGAACACCTCCAGGGAGCATCTGCAGCCTCTCTGGGCAGCCTGTTCCAGCGCCACACCACTCTATAAAGAACTTCCCTCTGGCATCCAATCTAAACCTTCCCTCCATGAGCTTAAAATCACTCCCCCTAGTCCTATCACTGTCTACCCTTGTAAAAAGTTGATTCCTCTCCTTTTTATAATTCCCTTTTAAATACTGGAAGGCTGCTATGAGATCTCCTTGCAGCGTTCTTCTCCAGGCTGAACAAGCCCAGCTCCCTCTAGCCTGGATTCATAGAGGAGCTGATCCAGCCCTCTGATCATCTTTGTGGCCCTCCTCTGGACCCTCACCAACAGCTCCACATCTTCTCTGTGCTGGGGGCTCCAGATCTGGATGCAGAACTCCAGATAGGGCCTCATGAGGACTTAGTAGAGAGAGGGACAATCACCTCCCTGTCCCAGCTGGCCACCCCTCTTCCGATGAAGCTTCATCCTCGGGCAAGCATTGCAATTGCGACATGCCTGGATGGTAACTGACATTTGTATCGGCAACCCCCATGCTTTGGCCCCTGCCCACATCATCTTCTGTCTGGCACGTCATAGTTTTTGATGTAGCCAGTGGACAATATTTTCCATAGGTGAATCTTCTAACCATCTAAGTCAGGCAAGTGTGTCTGCTTTGTCATTTCCTGGAGACTGCATGGGCTGGTGTCCAGATATGTGGTAAACGTGTACTGTCGAATGCCTGACCATGTTCCAGATATCCTCCCACATATCCTTGCTCCAGATTGGTTGGGCATGAATCATCCAGTTCTGAGTAGCCCACTGTGCTATCCGTAGTGTGAGCCCTCTGTAGACTTCCCAACTATTGGTGCAGAGGTTCACGATGCAGTCACTTGGTTCTTGAGTGATGACCACCCACACAGCCTGAACCTCTGGCACTGACTATCTGTCCATCCCCCTCTTCAAACCACATTGTTTTAGTAGAGGGATGGCATGCAATGGCTCACCACTTGGTTGGGTTGCTTTTGTTGGACCCATCTGTGTACCACGCATCTTCAGGTACTAGATACTTTCCCTTTAGTATGGGACTCTTCTCTGGGAGAGCAATCTCAGTTTCTTCTGGTATGGGTATGTCACTATGACATGTGATGGGCCCAGTATCTTTTGTAGTTCTTCTTTTAATGGAGATGGAGATAAATGACTGTGCTGACTCAGATAAGCAACTCAGCCTGCCACTATTTGCACTTCGCACTTTGGGGGGCCCACCCTCCCCCCCCATCTTAGGAATACATTCTAAATATTTTACCCAACTTTTTTGTTTATTTGTTTGTTTTGTGTCCCCTGCTGTTCTGTTTGAGTGATTCCTCACTTGCTGCAACTCTTGATGCTCTGCTGTCATTGTTGTGCTTTCCTTCGCATTTCTGTCCCCAATTCCATAATTAGCCTTTTTTGGGTACCCTATATAGTGGTTCCAAGGTATGTGCATAATGAGGTATAGATGGTTGCCTGCACACCAAAACACTGAGAAATTCCTGCAACTGTTTTGTTGTTGGTATTGGAAACACTTGCATCTTTCTATATTTGTATTAGGTAACACCTTGGTCTTGCCTGACCAAACGACCCCCAGAAATTTGACTGACCATCCCACTCTTTGTACCTTTTGTGGGTTTAGTGCCCACCCTTTCCCCTCCATCTAGGTCCGTAATGAACCTACCGTTTTTCCCAGCATTTCTATTGAGACAGAAGTAAGTGGTTTCAAACTTCAAACTATCTGTTCAAACTTATCTTCAAGTTTCCAGAAATAATTACTTGAAAATTTTGCATATTTAACAAGTTATGAATTAAACTCTTCTGAAGGCCTTCTTCATTTGATGTTTTATCAAAACCTTTTTTTCCACTTAAGATTTTTTAATCTGTCCAAATGAAAGTGTTTTTTTTTTTTTTTTTTTTTTCAAGAAAGAGAGTGAGTCTCTGAGCTGAGAGAGTTTCATGACCAAATGAGACAGTCTCCAAGCTGAATGAGATTGTTGCCAAACTGAACGAGACAGTTCCCACTCTTAACAAGACAGCCTCTGAATCAAACTAGTGAGAAATAGCATTGGAACTGCACAACCTGATCAGTCCCAGAAGGCACCAGTATTGATGTGATTGCTCCTGTGCAAAGACAGAAATGGAAATGGGTATTGTCTGATTTATAATGGAAACAAGAAAAAGAGGAGGAAGAAGAGGAAGATCCAGAGAAGGGACCTTCAAGAAGATCACTGTCACTGTGTAAGGCAACAGAAAAAAACTAAAAGACAAGAAGAGAGTGAGGAAGGCAACATCACCATTACTACCCAGCCTCTGAAAGTGACTGAAATTTGAGGTTTAGGAAAAGACTTTTTACAGTACGTGAATGAACCCATTGTCAACTGGTTTATTTGATGTCGGAACACCGGGGCCAATAGTGTGTTGCTAGATGGTTGAGAAGTTCAACAACTTGGCAGCATTGCTAAGGACTCATCCTTTGTCAGAGATGTTAGTAGATGTCTGGGTGGGTCCTTCACCCTCTGGAAGTGAATGCTATTAGACATAAAGGAAAAATACCCTTTCAAAAACAACTTGATGCCTGAGTTGAAGAAATGGACTACTATGGAAAAAGACATCCATTATTTGAGAGAATGTGCCGTGGTGGAAATGTTATATGACCCCATGTTTGTACCTAATGATCCACATATAAAGCATGATCATGAGAGTCACGTGTACATCAAGTATGTGGCAGAGATTCACAAGAACAGTACAAGAAAATCATGCCAGTACACTAACAGGAATGTATGAGAGAGAGCAGAGAAGACCACTATTCTTTGAACTGATTATTGCACTTCTGTGTGGGAATTGCTAGATCATGGCCTGAACTGTTCCCTTGTCCCTGGTGAAAGGACACAGACAGCCCTGGGAGCACTTGTGGAAGTAATTCACCTGTGTGACTGGAGGGTTCCACCCCTCCCTAAGCCTCATGTAAGGGCTGGCTGCCACAAGAAAACGATCTCTACCTGGAGATTCTTTCTTTTGGAGTATTCAGCAATCCCTGATCCTTGGGATGGGTAAGCAAATCTTTCTTTCTTTACCTGGATTGTCAATCCTCAAACTTTTTTAGATAATTTAGAACTGTTTTTTTGCCATTGCCTTTCCTTACGTATACTTGGTATCAATTACCTCAGAAGGGGGTATTTTAAGGATCCCAAGGGGTATCACTGGGCCTTTGGAATAGCTGCTTTCGAAACAGATGTTAAGCAGCTGTCTGTTTTGCCTCCCTTGATGGATCCATCTGTTGTGGGGTTGCAACAAGTGGAAGAGCAACAGGTGCAAATTGCTATAGTGCATGGACAGCACTACAGCACTAACCGGGATTCCCTGCTCCCCATTTGTAAGTTGATTTGTCAACTAGAGAGTCAGGGAGTGATTAGGAAAACTAATTCACCTTTTAATAGCTCCCTGTGGCCAATGCGTAAAGCCAGTGGAGAGTGGAGGCTGATGGTAGACTACCGTGGCCTGAATGAAGTCATGTCCCCACTGAGTGTTGCTGTACTGGACATGCTAGAACTTCCATATGAATTGGAGTCAAAAGCAGCCAAGCAGTGTGCCACAACTGTTCTTGCTAATGGCTTCTTCTCCATTCTTCTGGCCACAGAACGTAGGCCACTGTTTGCTTTCACTTGGAGAGGTGTTCAATATACATGGAACCATTTGCCCCAGGAGTGGAAGCACAGCCCAACCATGGGGTAGCCATGGGTTGATCCAAACTGCACTGGAACAGGGTGGTGCTTCTGAGTACCTGCAATACGTTGATGACATGACTGTGTGGGGAAATACAGCAGAAGTTTTCAAGAAAGGAGAGAGAATAATCCAGATCCTTCTGTGCGCTGGTTTCACTATTAAGCAAAACGAAGCGAAAGGACCTGCACAGGAAATTCAGCTCCTAGGTATAAAAGTGACAAGATGGATGCTGTCACATCTCAATGGATGTGACCAACAGAATTGCTGCTATGTTTCTGCCCACTAGTAATAAAGGAATGCAAACTTTTTCTGGATATAATGGGTTTTTGGAGAACACATGTTCCAAACTATAGCCTCATTGTAAGCCCACTTCATCAGGTGACATGGAAGAGGAATAAACTTATTTGGGCCCTGAGGAGCAGCAGGATTTTGAGGAAATTAAACTGGAAATAGTCAGTGCCATGGCCTTGGGGTCAGTATAGACAGGACATGATGTAAAAAACATCCTCTACACTGTTGCTAGAAGAAGAGGCCCCACTTGGAGTCATTGGCAAAGGGCCTCAGGAGAGACATGAGGCTGACACCTTGGATTCTGGACTCGAAAGGGGGTCCAAAGACTACTACACTCCAACTGAAAAGGAGATCTTAGCCACATATGAGGGGGTTCAAGCTGCTTCTCAAGTAATTAGTACTGAAATGCAGCTCCTTTTAGCAACTGGACTGCTGGTGCTAAACTGGATGTTTAAATGAAAGGTCCCTTTAACCAACCTCCTTTTATGCTACTTGAAGTAAGTGGATCGTGTTGATTACACAATGACATTAGATGGGGAATCTCAGTCATCCTGGAATCTTAGAAGTTATCATGGGCTATCCTGAAGGTAAAAAATTTGGAACATCACCAGCAGAATAGATAATGCATACTAAAGAGGCTCCACCATACAATGAATTACCAGAAAATGAAAAGAAATATCTCCTGTTCACTGATGGATCATACTGTGGGGAAGCACTGAAGATGGAAAGCTGCTTTTTGGAGCACTACACTACAAGTTGCAGAGGCCGCTGAAGGAAAAGGAGAATCAAGCCAATTTTGCAGAGGTAAAGGCTGTCCAGCTGGCCTCAGATGTTGCTGGATAGGAGAGGTGGCCAATGCTTTATCTTTATACTGACTCATGGATGGTGGCAAATGCCTTTTGGGGGTGGTTACAGCAGTGGAAACAAAACAGCTGTCCATGAAGGGGTAAGCCTATTTGGGCTGCTGAACTGTGGAAAGATACTGCTGCCAGAATAAACAATATGCTTGTAAAGGTGTGTCATATAGCTGATCCTGTGCCCAAGAGTAGGGCTCCTGAAGAAAAACAAAATAACCAACAGGTAGTTCGAGCTGCAAAAAACTGAAATAGCTCAAACAGATTTGGACTGGCAACACAAGGGTGAATTATTTCAAGCTTGGTGGTCCCATGAAACCTTGGGGCATCAAGAAAGGTAGACAACATGTAAATGCGCTAGAGATTGAGGGGTGGACTTAATTATGGATGCTATTGCATAGGTTATTCATGACTGGGAAACGTGCCATAATTAAACAAGCCAAGAGGATGAAACTTCTCTTGGAGGAAGGGTGATGGCAAAAGTATAAACATGGGGAGGCGTGGTAGGTTCATTATATCACCATGCCACAAACCCGCAATGGTAAGAGTTCTGTGCCTACCGTGGTAAAGGCAATCACTAGGCAGCTTGAAACATATCCAGCACCCCATGCCACTGCTTATATTAGGTCTTGAGAAACAAGTCCTGTGGCGACATGGCACGCTGGGAAGAACTGAGTCAGGTAATGGCACTCATTTCAAAAGTTCGCTTGAAAATACCTGGGACAAGGATCATAGCATTGAGCAGATTTATTGTGTCCCCTGTCATGCGCCAGCTTCTGGTACAGTGGACTGTTAAAAACTATGTTGAAAGCAATGGGTGGCAGAACACTTAAGCACTGGAAGAAGAATTTGGCAGAAGCCACCTGGTTAGTCAGTACTCAAGGATATTTCAGCTGAGATGGTTCTGCCCAATCCAGCTTCCTATATACTGTGTAGGGAGATAAAGCCTCTGTAGTGCATGTAAAGAGGATGCTGGTAAAAGTGGTTTGGGTCTTTCCAGCTTCTGGAATGGCAAATATCTCTGTGGAACTGTTTTTGCCCAGGGACCTGGGTCCACTTGGAGGGTAATGCAGAATAATGGGGATGTTTGATGTGTACCACAAGGGAATTTGATGTTGGGGGAGTGCAGTCAGTGTATTTAATGCACATTAATTATTCTTTGTTTGTATATATATTTTAAGCATGATGTAGTGATGTGAAATAAGGGGTGTAATGTCACAGTTTTTATGATTTTTGATCGGTATTCCACATCATAACATCATGCATTGCACTAGGAATTAAAGAATGAATGCTCCAGTTCCATGGATTGTTGATATTTCTGGTCTCTTGGTCTCAGAGGAGAATAATGAACTACAACTTCCAAAAGACTTCATTTTTCCATCTCCATTTTCCATTCAGAAGGAAATATAAGAACTGTTTAGGATTCATGAGACTCTCTGCACTCTTTCTGCTCTCTCTTAGTTCTCTCTGGCCATCTTGCCTACAGCATTAGAGTTGGGACTTCAATTTCAGAAACTCATTTTATTTGTTTTATTAGCTTCAATTCCAATTGTATTATCTTACATTCTGCTAATATATTTAGGAAACTAAGTTTTTTTTCCCTTAGTTCGTTGCCAGTTCTTCCTCATCTAGACCTATTTCCCTACCTTTTTTTCCTTCCCCTCCTTTCCCAGGGCATGGGTCCTTGGGTTCCTTCGCCCCCTTGTTACAGAACTAGGCTCAGTCTGACCAGACTGTGACACTCTGATAGAAGAGAATTCTTTGTTTCTTTCTGTATAAAAATGAGAACAGCAAATAACCAAGCTATGGTCACAACATCTTATACAACCAGGAACATTTTGACCAAATATTGAATTTCAGATAATATCTCAAAGTACCAAATCATTGTTTCAATCTTGCATAGATTATACATGCACAGTTTATTTTCCAGCATAGAAGTTTTTCTAATCAATTTAGTTCCACTGTTGAATCCCCGATTAAATACAATAATCTTCTTCTTAAAATGTTTGTTTGTTTGTTTGTTTGCTTTTTCTCAAACAGATAATATTATCAGAGAAAACAGTAGAGAGGAATAAATTATTACTTCATTAATATAGCACCTCTCACAAACACCAGTTTTACTGACTGTAAATAAATTCTTAGGTAAACTTAGATGAGATTCTGAAGTTAGTGCCTTTCATTCTCAAGCATTCTAATCTATAAATAAATTCTTTCTGTCTTCTGGATCTGTGCTTCCAAGTGATAGTTGAGTATCTGGCAGAATTTAAGCTGACTTGCTAATAACAACCAGGCTTTCACCTCCCCAAAATGCAACTTGAACTTTTTTATGTGGACTGCAATAATTTCTGTATGTGTATACATCAGCATTACATTTGCAACATTCTTTTCCCATCCTTACTTTCTTAAGTTTCTAAACTAAGCAGTTTCTTCCTTCTCATTCCTTCTTCTAGCTTTGATTATTCTGGCAGTTTTAGTTGAGCATGGAAGGTGGGAAATGTAACTACCATACTTGTTAACCTCTACTTACAAGATATTTTCTCCATTCAGTAGAAAAAATGGGTGAAATCTCTTATTAATTCAATTGCTGCATGTACTCTAATGTTTATGTAGTGGCATAGATTTACAAATCCATGAACAGGAAAAAAATTGCTTTTTATCCTCTCTAGAAAATTAACATTCATCCTTATTTGCTGCAGAATTTTGGTCAGCTGCTATGTCAGATTGCTGATGAGCATTGTCTTCTAACTTTTCTTTCAATGTCTTTTGCTGATTCAATCCCATAACTAAACCAAGTAAGATTTTAAAGATAACTTCCCTTATGCCATGCCTGGACTAAAAGCTCACCTTATGTGTTTCACTAAGACTTTTATAAATGAGCTAATAAAAAATGTATAAATATTCTTACTCACCTGCATTAAGCCTAGATCAAGGTGTGTACTGAACAGTCTCAACTAGTTAAAAATGTCTTAACATGGTCTAGGAATGCCAGAAATCACAGCCTTGTCAGACATGAACTAACAAGAGCTAAGGAATTTTGCCCATAGTATTGTGATTCATCAAATTTGATTAATATATTCTCTTGTCAGTGCCATATTTTCCTTTTCCTTCAAGGAAGCCTTTAATGTATGAATTACAAGAATCTTCCAAAAATAACTAGGGCAAGTGGTGTGTTTTACATTACATGATTATTCAAGTGACCCAAGAAGAACAATGAAGGAAAATGACTTCTTTTTTGTTTGCTTGCCTTATGAGGCTTTTTAGATTCTAAACAATCATTATCACTCTGGGTTCTCACTACACTATGTACATGCAAGCATGTATAAAATTACAGTTTGATGAACAAGTTGCTTAAAAAAATTTAAGAATCTCTTTTCTACTCTGAAATTCTCTTTCTGTTGTTGCAATGAGTAAAAAATGCTTCCCCCTTATTCCCCAACTTTTTAATGTATGTTTGGCACTTTAGCATACTCTTTCACCTTTAACATTCACTTAGATTTCCCTTCTTTCTTAGAGGTAATTTCTTCTTTTGTTTCATACGAGAATAAGAAAATTTAGTTGTAGACAAATGCAGGAAATAATCAAGGGTAGGCATCTGACACTGCACTTGACGTTGCATTTCAGGTAATAGAAACCCCATGCAAATACGGAAAAATATTTTTTCTCATAATCTTAGTTTCATTAATTTAATGAAACATGTTTTTCAGATCTCCACATAGCATTTCTACTTTATCTAAATAAATTGCTCTGAGGTTATCATCTTTTCTTTGCCTTCTCTAAGCTGTGGAACAGAAAATGGAGAAGTTGAAGGCACATCAGGTAAAATCATTAGTCTGACTGTTTCAATATGTAGGACATGTAAATGACTCAGTGCAGTGCTTATTCAGATGTGAACTGTAAGTTATACTTGCCAGTAGAAGCAGTTGCAATAGGACTTCTGTATGACACTGATTTTATTACAGTGTATTGAAGAATGTGTTATGTTTAAACTGTGGATGTGGTTAATGATTTACACCTGAAAAGTACAGTACTTCTTAGAACAGAATTCTTTATATTTTAGTTATAGTTCTTTATATTTTAGTAAGAACCATATTTATGGAATGGATTGCAAACAACTTTTTACATACTGGAATGTCAATGACTTTATTAATAAAAAATGTGAACCAGGAGATGGGTAGAATTATTAGATTAGGTGTGTAACTTTAACACTTTGGTAATGACCATTTATTGATTTCGTTGCCTACAGAAATGTGAGATGGAAGCACATGCTGTAGGTATTGATGTTATTGCTTTAGCTTTTGCATCCATTTTCCTGTGAAGCGGAAATTTTCAGTCTCAAAAGTAGTCCTTGTAATCAGCACAAAGGGTTGTGTATATTTCTTAGAAACACAGTAAAGATAAAAATAGGATAAATATGTGCTCGTTATGAGGAAGTCATATTGATAACATATGAATCTAACACAAGACTTAATTTGAATTGGTTTGGATACTCGTTTGGTAAAAGCATATTATGCCGAGTTCTGTTGGAAATGCACATACACAAATACTACCTGCACACTGTTTATTAGGCTTAAGGGATGAGGATTTTTTTCTTTAAAAGGCTTTGGAAACACATGTCATTTAGCTTAACAGCAGTTTTCCATTGGCCCTTAGCTCAAAATACATGTATTTTTTAGTTTTTCAATAGAAATAAACCTGTTTATTAGTAGGAAGTTTTAGTCTCAGAAGTGTTTATTTATTAATCAAACGTGAACTTAACTGATTACATCTCTCTTTTCCCCCGGCTATGATAATGACCTATTTTAACTCTGTAGTATAATATTTGATTACCAATTTTTGAAGACTGCAGCAGATATTGTTTTGATCTTGCCTATATCCTGCTTGGTTGTTCTAGAGTTCACTGCAAGTCAGTAAGGGTTTTTCTCAGATTCCTGTTGTTCTTTTGCTTTTATCATTTTAAGAGTTTGTTCTGAATATGTGGAACTTACTGGACCAGTTTTGAATATCTAACAGAATAGAACGTACACAGTTTAAATGTTGAGAGATCATAAATTTGAATATATATTTAGCTTAAGTTTGATGACAAAAATTCAGTTCAGATGATTTTCTAATAGGAAAATATGTATTCTCTATCCTGAAGTGTCTTCATCTAGGGTCTTTTTTGGAAGATGTTTTCCTGTCTGCAGATCCTGCCTTAGGTATTTTGTTAAAACTATTTGATCACTATGGGTAGATAATTACATGGTTTGGCTGTCCTATGTCCTTTTGTGCACAAAAAGAGAGAAGAAATCCACTGTATATAATAGCAACAAACAAGCAACAGCAAAAGTTGAATTTTTTAGTGCCTCATGGTAAACCATGCATCTCAACCTGTGCTTGTAGTGCATAGAAGAGAGGAAAAGAGGTCACATGACACAGAGACTACAGATTTTACAGTGGGAAATAATGCAGAGCAGAGGTAGGAATCCATGATTTTAAACTGAAGGACTTTTAAAATAAAATTCAAAATGTGCTGGCATGATCAAAATATTCTCATCTTTATCCTGCTGACACAGTTCTGAGGAAGACAAGAATTCAGTTTTCTTAATGAGGTGAGGCAATTTTTCTCTCTGAAGAGCTGTGGATATCAAAGAAGGGAAGAGTGGTCTGGGAATTTGCCACACATAAGAAGTTATAAGGTCAGAGCTATTTTTCTGTTAAAAGTATGTACTCTTACAGCTCAGAAAGCAAATGGTATCCTGGGCTCCATCATGAGAGGGGTAGCCAGCAGGGACCAGGAGGTAATTGTCCCTCTCTACTCCGCTCTTGTGAGGCCCCATCCGGGGTACTGTGTCCAGATATGGAGCCCCCAGTACAAGAAAGACAGAGCTGTTGGAGAGGGTTCAGAGAAGGGCCACAAAGATGATCACGGGGCTGGAGAACCTCCCCTACAAAGACAGGCTGAGGGAGCATGATCCTTGAGGTCCCTTCCAACCCAGGCCATTCTGTGATTCTGACATTTTTATTTAGTGTCACTGCAGGTGTACTTCCTCCCTTTCATTCATCCTCTCTCCCTTCCTCTCCTCCTTTCTTTCACTTCCCCTACCTTCTGTCATATATTCCTCTCCTCTTTTTTCTCACCTCTTTTCCCTCTTCAACTCCCATCCCTTTCTTTTTTATCTTCCCTTCCCCTTTTTTCCTCCTCTTCCATGCTACTTAATCTATTTTGAGAGTTTTGACAGTCATAATTCAGATCAGCTTCAGGCTGGTCCCAGGAATCCAACATCCTTTAGTAGCTGGAGCACATGGCTAAGCTTTTGGGTTGTCCTTCCTAGATTAGTTTCATCCAAATAAATTACATTTTTGTACTGTAAGACTGTTCCATAATGTGAAAAAGAAAGAAAACGCACAGCCAGAAAAGTACTCCTGATCCAAATGAAAACATTAATGTGGGTACATTTGCAAGTATAGTAAAACAAATTCAGAGAGTTTGAATTCAGTACCTCAAATGAATTTTGTGACAGCTGTACATGCTTATTATAGTATGTAGAACTTACCTCTTCAGCATCTTTGCAGAGGATAAGAAACTATATTGAGAACTAAATTATTTGTCTAGTAGCACACAGGATTTTGGGTACAGCAAAGAAGTTCCTCTCCATTTGAAGTTAACAGCAATGGAATCAGGGTCTGAGAGTTTAATGCCCCAGTTCTGTAACAGTACTCAGCACACTTCCATATCTTTGAAGCCTCTCTGAAGTGTCATTTGCAAGACTGAGGCCTGTGGGCAGATATATGATATTGCTTATCATTTAGAGATTTCTTTCTTCTAAATAAGAACACTACTACAAATGACTAAAGAAGCACCTTGATTGTAAATAGTATAGAAATTGAAAAGGTATCAAGAAAAAATGATTCACCTGGGAATGATTCATGATACAATCTTCCTCCACACATTAAGGATGCAAATATGTTGAAGTAAGTTTTAAAAAGAAGAAAAAGACTGCTTAGCCTTGCGAGTCTCAGCTTGAGGCATTGCAAGTATTAAGGTTAAATCAATTCAAGATCTGATCCTTCTGTTTGAGACATACGATTGCTTCATCAGTGTTAAATGCATACTAAAACGGGAAATGCAAAGTTGGTGACAATTTAACAAACAGTTTATTAGTCATGAAGGCTCTGATCCAGGTGAAATTTGCTTACCTACAGGTTGAGGCTTATCAAGCTCTTCATATTTTGTTTTTCCTAATGAAAGTCAGAAAGGAATTCGTTCATTTCTGTAGGTAGGGATAACTTAGGTTGGAAGAAAACTACTCATTTAGTCCAATGTCCTTCTCAAAGCAAACTATGCAAAGTTGAATCAGCTAGCTCAAGGTGCTGTCTAGATGACTGTTGAAAACTTGTAAGAGTGGCAATTGCACAGCACCTCTGGGTAACTTTTCTTTTGCTTAATCACTGCCACAGTGATTTCTTTTCCTTCTGTCATAGTAGACTTTCTTGCTCCAACTTAGATCTGTTGCCTCTGCTCCTTCTTTTGGAAATATCTGAGTAGATTCTGTCTCTATTGTTCTGAGAGGTAACATCTGTCTAGGTAACTGTAAGCATACCAATTAAACACCTCTTTTACAGTCTTTTCTTAAGAAGAGCAAATCTAGATCTCTCAGTCTCCTCTCGTATATCATGCTTTACAGGCCCTGACCATCTTGTTGAACTTGCTCCAGTATTTCAGTGTCTTTCTTCCATCTGAGGGTTTTAAACGGACAATGCTGCTATTTTTAATAGTTTGTATTTTAGAAAATGATCAACGTACAACAAGATCAAACTAAGTCAGTTATACTGTTTTCTGAAGTTGACTCAGGATAGCAATGTATTTACAACACTGTTGTGTCAGTGCAGTCGATACACTGAAAGGAAAGGAAGCCATCTAGAGGAACCTGGACAGGCTGGAGAAGTGGGCCCATGAAAACCTAATGAGGTTCAATAAGGCAAAGTGCAGGGTGCTGCACTTGGGTCGGGGCAATCCCAGGTATTTATACAAACTGGGAGAAGATCTCCTTGAGAGCAGCCCTGCAGAGAAGGACTTGGGGGATGAGATTAGATGCTGGATGTGAGTCAGCAGTGTGCGCTTGGAGCCTGGAAGGCCAACTGCGTTCTGGGCTGCCTTAAAAAAGGGGTGGCCCGCAGGGAGAGGGAGGTGATTGTCCTCCTCTACTCAACTCTTAGGAGACCCCATCTGGAGTACTGCATCCAGACCTGGGGCACCCAGTACAGGAAAGACATGGAGCTCTTGGAGTGGGTCCAGAGGAGGGCCACTAAGATGATCAGATCGCTGGAGCACTTCTCCTGTGAGGAAAGGTTGAGGGAACTGCGCTTGTTTATCTTGGAGAAGAGAAGGCTTTGGGGAGACCTCATTTTGGCTTTTCAGTAATTGAAGGGAGAGTATAAACAGGAGGGGGAGGGCTATTTATGAGGGTGCATAGTGATAGGACAAGAAGAAATGGTTTTAAACGAAGACAGGGGAGGTTTAGGTTTGATATTAGGAGGAAGTTTTTCACTCAGAGGGTGGTGACGCACTGGAACAGGTTTCCCAAGGAGGTTCTGGATGCCCCGTCCCTGGATGCATTCAAGGGCAGGCAGGATGTGTCTTTGGGCAGCCTAGTCTAGTGGTTGGTGACCCTTCCCTGGGGAGTTCAAACTGGATGACCTTGAGGTCCTTCTCAACCCAGGCCATTCTATGATTCTGTGATACTGAATAAAGAGGAATAATCATTTCCCTTCACCTGGTGACAACACTGTTGTTGATGTGCATAGTTAGCTTTCATTCCTGCAATAATATATTACTTATTTATGTTAAAATTGATGTCTGCTACAACACCTCAGTCCTTTTCTGCAAAGTTCTTTTTAGTCAATCAGTCTATTCTTCAAAGCCAGTACTGGGGAAGGGAAAAGTGTCCGACAGTCATACAAATTACCCTTGTTTGTTGATATTTATTTTAGCTATTATGTTAAAATTTTAACTGTCTTGAGCAATTCCTGAACATGCTGTGTTTGCCATGACTATTTTGTTTGCAAAAAATAAGTGTCTGAATTCTTATATTCTCTATTAGCTGGTGAATTTGCCAACATAAAACTGTTGTCATGGGTGGATTTTTTTTTTTGTTGGCTTCCCCCCCACCCCCCTGGTATATCAAGATAAAGGTTTCAGCTGCAGTATTTATAATAGAGATATGTTTAAAGATTATTTAGTTCTTCTCTACTCATACTGGAAAGCAATATATAGTAATAATTTAACAATGATTTTTAAATGAAAAGCTTGCAATTAATCCCTCTGAAGAATTATGCGTATTTAGTTACTGTGGGAGTAAGTTCCTAGCTCATGTAAATTAGCACTGAACTGTTGATTTCAGTGAAACACAACATATTTACACAATCTGAGAATCGAGCTTTCTACTTCTGATACATCCAATATAATTAATAAATAGCCAAAAGAAACCAGTCACCTTACAGAGCACAGTTGTTCAGCATGATCTGCATTGCAACAGAAATAGTTATGACTTTACTTTGCTTTTCTAATTAAAATATAATTTATTTAAATTACAGATTTCTTTCTGTTATTCTGATTCCAGATATACCAATGTGTATTTTAGAATTCTGTTGTGTTATTTTTGAAAAAAAAAAATCATTTTGCATTTCTGCTTTTCCTATATGAAATCTTGCATACAGGAAGGAAAAACTGAAGGGTTGTTTTTTTTTTACACTGAGAAATAATTGCATTTTTTTATCAATCATGTACCTGTTTTTAATCAATTCCAAGTTGCTTAGTATAAGGCTACTCTAAGTATCTTTCATACAATTTCCAAGTTAAACTACTAGACATTCTCTCCAATATTTTAAAGAACAAATAATAGTAGAATTTTGGTGAATTTGAATCTGAACTTTGAACAGCACTGTAAATAGATGTTCTGAAAGAACAGAAGAAAATCCACATTGGCAAATCTGTTAAATTGCCCAATTAACTTTGGTTTAAAAAGAAAATACTTTGCATTTTTTTTTGACAAAAGTGGAAATATATAATCTATGGAGGATTGTTTACCACCAATAAGACAAATCACCCACAGCATATTACGGGTTGTGCCTAAAGAAACATAGAATCTGTTGAAACTTAATTATATTTGTAATCTTACTTTCTGTGTAAGGTATCAAGAAACATTTTATTTCCAACAGCATCTCTAATGCCTTTTCAGGAGCACTATTAATGCAAGAATGTTGAAGATGCATTTTAAACTGCAAAGAAGTTGTTTGGCTATATCTGTTCAAGGATTCTTTTTAGATATTCCTATGTTATCTCCATCTTTAACATAAAAATTAACATTATGGTTTGTAGAATCTATGTTGTGAACAGTTTATTATATCATTTCAAAAGAAAGAATCTGATTTAACACCATAATTTGGGATAAGAGAAGGGAGGCTTAGAAGTGGAATACCTCCACTTTGGATACCCAATCTCAGCTTTCTTAAATAGAACAATTCGTTTAGACAAAGGTAATTGACCTTCTGTTAATGAAATTCCCCTTGTTAATGTTCCAAGCTAAATACCAAGATGTTAAGACAGTACAAGTCAGACTAGTCATGTTTAAAAATCTTGATGCAAATTATTGGTGTGAGGATAAACTGTTGGTTGTTATTTATTTAATTATTTCTTTTGTTGTGAAAATTAAACAAAAATCCCAAGAACAGAAGGGGAAAAAGAGCTATGGAAAATAAATGTGAACAAGTTGACAATTAGGAAGATAACATTTAATATTAATATTCTTTAATATCGGAAATATTTAAAATAAAGTAAAAAAAAAGATTTCCTAGTGAGTTCAGATACTCCACTAACATGTGCCCAAATACATGTGGAACACATGGAATTATCAAGGTAAGGTCAAAAGAGAAGAGAGTTTTCATTAATGAGAAGAAAGAAAAATAATGCTAAAATTTTAATGAGAATTTTCTTATGATATTCCAATGGATTTCTGGAAAAAGTCAAAAAAAGATTAATGTGTGTAGTAGTAGTGGTAGAAAGTACATAGCTAAGACATCAAGATCACACAGCACAGCATGCTGATATTTGTGAGGAAAAATCTGAGGCTTACACTGAGATGAATATAATATAAATAAACATGATGATTCTTCATCATAAGCTTGGAGTCTTCTCCTATGAGATATTACTTTATAGTATTTGAATGTATGACATCTTATGTTCCAAATTATTCTCCTTTTGGGAAAAGAAAATTGTGGAGTTTACAGTATTCTTATTTGTACAATAGCTTAACACAAAATTATACTTAAATGCCTAAAAAATAAGGATTCAGTTTTGAATGTTGTTAAAACACATATACTGTAGTATGTAAGTAGAAATGACTGCCAGGTGCACAGGTAGATTTGAGCAAACATGGAACTCACTAGCTATAATGAGTGTATAATATCACACAAACTTTTCTTCCTACTTAACTATAAGCAGAATTTTGGTGCCTGAATGGATGCCAGTGCTGTTGCACATTTACTGGTATTTCTCAACTTAGCTAATGGAAGGCTTGCCCTGGTATGTATAGCTAGTCTGACTTATACATCTGAGTTATAGCAAAAGATTACAACTTTGCCTATAACTTGAACTGTGACTCACTGGCAGCATCTTCTTAACAGAAAATATAAATTTCTTTGTCTTTTAAGAAGTGAAGAGAAAGTTGTGTCCTGCCAGGTATCTAATGTGTTGGATGATTTTGGTGTCTGTTGTTTTATTCAGAAGAGCAGAGGAAAGAAAACTAAGATCAAATTGATTCTCTCTTTTTCCCTTGTTTATTATTATTATTATTTTTAAATCTAATTGTGAAATGCTGTATAAATATTAATTATTAGTGAGGGACTTCTTTGAAGTTCCATCATTCCTTTTTCATTTGTGTATGTATTAAGTTTTTAGTAACTCTGTTAGTGGTTCAGGAATATGGTAGAGGAAATAGCAACGAAATGTATTCAAGATACCATACTGGCTTCTAAATGATATTGCAGCTTGGCTACAATTATTTTTCCATTACAACCTGGATGGCCTCAATAATGTACACAGAAATAACTTAAGGCTCTGTTGTTTGACAATCTCACCCATAGCTTTTAAGGAGTCAATGTGTTTTCTTGTTTCTGCTGCTAATGAGTAAGTGCTCCAAAGTAGGTGCTACTGTAACTCATGGGTATGAAAGCTTGCCACGGGAGAGAAAAACCGTATGTAGTCCAGGGCTTTACAGGTAATGTATATGCTTATTGGTGCTGTACTATTGAGCAATCTGTTGAAATAAGCCTCATTAAAATATAATTCTGATAACCATTCTGGATTCTTTGTCAGGCTAATGTCTGGAGTTGATTTTAGGAAATCTCACAGGATTTCTTAACATTTGTTTTGCTTTGTGTAATACACTCAAAAATAATATCTGTAGGAGAGACTGGCCTGAAATAACAAGAAATCATCTTTTTCCTAACTGTCCTTCTAAACATGAGTCAACAGTAAGCCTCAGTAAATGAACTGTCAATAGATTGTATGATTTACTGAAAGTAATCATCCAGCCAAATCTCTGTGGTAAACCAACCATCCTCAGTGTTCTTTTTCTGTGCAGAAACTAAACATGATGGAGAGAGAACAAAGAAATCTTACCCCTTTACTCTGTGGCTTGGTGGGCTGTGTATCACTTAAGGCAGCACACAACAACGTCACTGACCTTCATGATGCCAAGCATTGTCCATAATGCCTTACATAAATCATCTTAGTGCCAAGTAAAACAGCACTTGATTCCAAAATCGCTTGTGGCTGGATTTTGATTTAAAAATGCTATCAAAAGGAAAGGGAGGAAGAAGATTACATTAAAGAAAGAAATACTTTATACACAGCTATATGAAGGATTCCTATTGCAAGCAGCCATAAAATAGTCTCTCTTACACTGTTTAAAACTTAATCTAGCTTTTCTTTATGGGGACTTGTATTGTCTCTCAATGAAAGATACTAAAAAAAAAAAAAGAAAGGAACATGCTGCCTTACAGTTCATTTCCATAAAGGGGTAGGACTACTTAATATTTTGCTGCCTACTTTGCTTTGCTGAAATCCTGAAAAGATTATTTTTTTTGCAATTCTAATCTGAAGATAAACAAACAAACAAACAACAAACACCACTTGAGACTGGGAAGATAAAACTGGCTACAACAGAAATGGAGATGGCTGAGGTACTCAGTGAGATTTTTGCTTCAGTCTTCACTGAAAGCCAGGCTTCTTATGTCTCTCACATCCCTGAACTTACATCCCTGAGCATCCAAGTGGTAGCTGGGGGAGCATAGTCCCTCTCACTGTCAGATTAAGTCCAAGAATGTCTCCTGATACTGAATGTGTAAAAGACTCTGAGACCAGAAAAATGCATCCCATGATTCCAAAGGAACTGGCTGATGTTGTTATCAAGCCACTCTCCATAATAGTTGAAAAGATGTGGCTTTCAGGTGAAATACTGATGAAGGGAGGAAGGGAATTATTACTCTCATTTTATAGAAATGGAAAAAGGAAGACCCAGGGAACTATAGACCAGTGAGCCTTACCCTGTTCCTGGGAAGATAATGGAAATGGCAGATCCTTCTGGAAGAGATGTTAAGATAAGTGAGATGAGAAGGTAATCTGATAACAGCAGCATGGCTTCACGAGGGGCAGATCATGCCTGATAATCCAGTGCCCTATGGTGGAGCAATGGCGTTCATCAACAAAGGGAAGGCAATTGATGTTATCTACGTGGATTTGTGCTAGGACTTTGACATGGTCCCACCTCATACCCTTATCTCTAATTAGAGAAATATGGGTTTGAGGTATGGAGTATTTGGTGGATAAGGAATTGGTGGAAAGATTGCAGCCAGTAGGTTATAGTCAATGGATCTATGTCTGGGTGGAGGCTGATTATGTGTGGTGTCCCCTAGGGGTCCTTTGTGGGACCAGTACTCTTTAACATCTTTATCAGTGACATAGATATTAGGATTGAATATATCCTCAGCAAGTTTGCAGATGACACTAAGTTGAGTAGGGCACATGATTGAAAGTGCTGCCGGAAGATGTCATATGTCTGGAGGAAGTGATGCCATCCAAAGGGAGCTAGACAAGATTAAAAAGTGTGACCAAGGTTCAACAAAGCCAAGTGTGAGGTGTTGCACTTGGACTGGGGTAATCCCAGATATATGTGGACAGACTGGGAGAACTGTTTGAGATCAGCCCTGCTGAGAAATACTTGGATTCCTGGAAAATGAAAAACTTAACATGAGCCAGCAGGTGCACTTGCAGCCAACTGTATCCTGGGCTGCATTAAAAGAGAGGTAGCCAACTGTGTGAGGGAGGTAATTGTCCTCATCTACACTGCCTTTGTGAAGCCCCACCTGTACTAACACATCCAGATCTGGGGCACTCAACACTAGAAAAATGGGGAACTGCTGAAACTCTGGAGCCCTAAAGGAAGGCCATGAAGGTGATCAGAGGGCTGGAGCACCTCTCCTGTGAAGACAGGCTGAGGGAGCTGGGCTTGTTCATCCTGGAGAAGAGAAAGAGAAGAGAAAGAGAAGAGAA
>PPHD01007020.1:7126-23667 GCA_002909625.1 Bambusicola thoracicus
AAAAAAAAAAAAGGCTCTCCAACACACACAGAACTCAGAGAAGCACCTTTGAAAATTAAATCTCAGAACCCAAACTTATCTGTGGACAGTGGGCCTTATATAAAACTCCATAGTTACGTAACTTGAGCATGGAAAAAATTGCCATTTCTTTTCAGTTATTAAGTATCCTTGCGCTACTTTCACAGCAGTGTTAGAGCTTGCCTGGAGTGCCCGCCTCAAGTCCAACTTGAGTCATCTTAGCTTGCTATATATGTATATACATATATATATATGGTGAATATTACACTTCGCCTTTCCTCATTCAAACTGTATATCCTCTTACGCTTCCAGTTCCCTAAAATAGCTGTTACAGAGCTTGAGCAGCAATTTGAGAGATGGTGAGAAGGCTGAAGGTTGTACTGAGCAAAAATTCTGTATCGCTGCAAGCTCAGCAATTAATACCTTAAAATGCAGATTGGTGAAAAGCTCATGCAGATTGGAGAAAAGCTCCTGACATCTGCAGAGCAGGAATATTCTAAACCCAGTATGGGAGAAACTCTCTAAAGGATAGGTGATGCCCATATTAGTTTGTATTGGTAATAAGTAAAAAATGGTATTTTCTCCTAAAATGTGGATTTATGTTGTAAGTTAATAAATACTTTCTTGCAACTGTGTGAATATTATTTTACATACATATTCCAGCTGAAAATCTGGTGAAAGCTGTAGATTTGTTTTGATCTTTTGATCCTTCAGGGCAGGAAACAATTTGAAAAGGTTGTGTGACTAGCAGCAGTCTATGGGAATTGCTGCTACTCATCAACTTTCTCCTCTTGGGAAGTTTAGTGATTTGCTTTTGTCGTTTCCCATCGCAGCTCTATCCCCAGCAAAGGGCCACCTTTTGCTGGAAATTAGCAGCCAGCTTCTACAACAAACCCTGAGGAAGCTCTTAACTGTAACAAGCTGATCAGCCCACGCTCTGCACTCAGCCAAAGAATCTAATGCTTTTTACAAAGACTCAATCAGAAGCTTATGGCAGCTTGTTTTGGGGCTCAAAATGTTACTACTTATCCCTCTGAGCTCAAGGTACTACCACATGCCCAGACCTTACCTAGCAAGGGTGTAGGGCTCATGACTCCAGAGCAACCTACTGCTCTCAGTGCTATGACCACTGACACGTCACCATGTGTTTTCCCCATATGCACCCAAATTCCTCTCTGTATTGACCAGCAATGGATAAGCCAACCTTAAATTAGCATGACCTTCAATTAACAATGGACAAAACTGTTTCTGGAGCTTAAGACCACCCACTGCAGAGCCATCTTGTCCTCTGCAAAGCAGAATGTCAGCCAGAGTGGCGATCACCATTCCCAGAAACACCATCATGACAACCTACACCCAGAGAGGCTTCCCATCATCCTCCTCCACCATGGAAATGGAAATCAAGCTGAAGGCAATTTGAAATTGCTTGCCAAACAACCTTTGCATAGCAGCTTAAGGCAGGCATAATAGAGTCCAGGCATAACGGCTCCAAATAAACTTGAGCATGGAGATTTTATTGGGCTTTCCACAAGCTTCAGTTTGCACCCTTTGGGAATTCTTTTCCTTTCCAGGTCTCACTGCAGCTTTTTCAGAAAGCTGAGAGTAATCCAAGATCAGCTGGAGCCTCTAAGTACAACTGTATTGGAAAATTAATGTTTCCAATCAAAACTTGCAATTCTGTCTTCACTGAAGATCTGTTTTGAGCAAGAAACACAAAAATAATAGATACCTCAATGGAAAAGTATCAAGAGAATGTTTCAGATTAATGAACCTTGCCTTAGCTGGGGCAAGGGGATGAGCTAAGGAACAGCTTTTCATACAGTTCTTCCCTTCACAACCTAACTAGACATATATACCCACTCTTCCTTCTCCCCAGAACTGCATTCTTCCAGTTACCAGCAAGCCCTTAGTTAATAAATCTATTATGAACAGCAGTAGGTGTCTCCTGGAAGGCTAGAGATAGGCAGGCCACTAGTTCAAGTATTATCTACCTGCATGTATTAGCGCAAAAAATCTTGTGCACACATACATGCTTTCTGTCACAAAAGAATATTTGTAATGGTCTTACGTTATTCAGTTTCTCTTTCTGATTCAAATCCAAAAATTAGTAAGTGAGAGAGGCTCCACAAAAAATATGCATTAGAAAGGGAAAAGGTATTCAAAGGGGAACTAAAGCAGGGCACTTAGCAGGATGATGGAGTCAGAACTGATTTGCCAAACTTGATTAAGACATACAGCTAAAATGTTATGGTAGATTTTGCAAAACTGAAACGGCTTTTAACCAAGGATTTCAATTCACTGCAAGCATCAGTTTGCTTGCAGGACATAAATTATGTACGTTTGACTCAAAGTTATCTCCAATTCTGAGGAGGAATTAAATGATCTGAATATTGCTATTTAAAAGGCACTCAGATCTGAGAGCACTTAAGGGATAAATCCCACTTGTTAGAGAAGCAGGATAAAAGTTACTTCACAACTCCCACGACTGCAGATATTCAAGACTTGGGCCTGATCAGCACCAACAAGGCCATTAGCCCAGAGCAAGCACTGAAGTGGCCCTGCAAATCGACTCAAGCAGCAGCTGCCGCTCCAGGCAGGAGCCCAACGGTGATTTTGAGTTGTTAGTCACATCCTCACAGTGCACTTTGTTGAGGTTAGATCAGCAGACACTGCATGCTGAAAGAAGAGGAGCAAAATCCCAGTACCAAGAATCCTGTACCCAGATTACACAGTCAGGAGATTACAGCCCTTTTGCTGTGACTTCTCCACAGGCGGAGCAGCTCCAGCATCCCAGGCACAACACTGCTTCTCCAGCTCCCTTGGCAGGGCTAAGGTTAAAGGCATAAGCCTCATCTGAGATGGAGCAGTGGGTAAAGGCAGCACAATGTGGCATACAGGTGAAAGTAGAAGGGTCAAAGGGTCTGCTAAGACCTACTGGTACCCTGACAGCTGACATTATCAACACTCCTTTTTCTGCCCCAAGGGGATAGCACTTTTACAGCAAACCTTCCCACACACCTCCCTGCTATCACCCACACTTCCCACAACCAAGGCCGAAGTACATTTACCTGATTAACTCTTTAGCACTCTTTTCCACTGCCAATGCAGCCTAGGGTGGGAATATCCACCTGTAACTGCATCCTGCACTCGGCTTTGCTAAACATGGGATTTCACATTTGGATCTATGTCAACAGTTCTGGCCTGGTTTGGCCTGGTTCCGTGATTAATGGGGCTGCCCCAGGAAAGCGGAAAGGGGGTAGGGAAAAGGTAGGAGAGATGGCTAGGGAGCACACACCACAAAGACCAGCAGAAAAGAAAGTCTCATGACTCCCAGACAGTTTTATCTTTCCCTCTGAACAGAAAACAGAAACGGAGTAATGAAGTCTTCTGGGAACTGTAGTTCATTCTTCCCTTCTGAGAAAGGCATACCCGAAAATATCAACAATCCACAGAACTGCAGCATTAACTTTTTAACTCCCAGTGCACAACATGATGCTACTATGTAGAATACCAATAATAGAAATCATAAAACCATGACAATCTACTGAAAAATTAGGAAGGTTAGCAGGTAACTGAGGCTGCTCTTTCTCATGGACATGTTCTCTGGATCAGTTACTGCCCCGATCCTTTTCTCATCTGCCAACTACATCTTAGTGTTCTCCCGCATATCATTTAAGAAAAGATACGTGTAGGGTCAAGAATTAATCTCTGCAAGATCACACCTGGACACATTCTGAATTCATCCATTCAGTTATCATCATCATCCAATATCATAAGAAGAAAAACTCCAGGTTGCACAGCGTGGAACCACGTGGTCTTTCTCCATCACAACAGAAACAAAACTGGCTCAAACCTTGACAAATATTTTGGCAAAACTGCTCCCTACAGCGGAATCCATCTCACCCGAGATTAAATTTAAAACTATCCTCAGCCCAGATATTAGAGAATATGATCTTGAAGTTGCCTTTCAAAGAACACCATGGATTAAGTATCCAAAAAATCAGAGAACGGCCAAAGCATTTGCTTCATTAAAGCATACCAAATTGTGGTGTTTTTGGGGGGGAGAGGGAAGCAACACTAGTTTAAGCTTTAACTAAAATCAAGACATTTGCCAAAAATAACATTTGGAGGAACAGGACATCTAAATCAAGGATACAGCAACTTGCACAGGTTTATTGCTGAAAATTCCAGTTACTTCAGCTTGGAGAATGCATCTACATGCAGTGGAAAAGAAATATGAAAAAGAGTGACCATGACAGAGCAGAAGAGGGAGGGTATCTGATCTACTCCCCAACCAAGCTTTCTGCGACATGCTAAGTTTTTACAAAGACTAGAAGTCACAGCAGTTTTTTCCCTCACTTTCACTGTAATATTTTTCTTGTTATGAAAATTTCAGCCTACTTCAGTGCTCCCTGAAACAGTTCCTGGCAACTGGTTTTTACAAGGGTCATTTCCCCTAAGCTTCCCAAGAGAGGAAAGGTGTCAGGAAAATATGAAGGTCACAGGCAGAAGCAAACCAGGTACTGAACTGCCTGGGGCTGCAACCTGTGCAAAAGGAAAGAGGTTGCAGAGACCACAGACACTTCTCAGAATAAGGACAGTTTGTGAAAACCATCTCCATTAGCTAAGAAGCAGATCTGCGAATTTTAAAGAAATAAATTTAACGACAAAACATTTGGATAATTTACAACAAACTACCAAGTTGAAGGAGGGGGGGGGAATTACAAAATTAAGCGCTTCCATCTTTTCTGTATCATCAATATATTTTCCTTTAGAACTTTCTTCCAGATCTTCTTGAGGTGCCCAAAATGGAAATGAAGTATTTTACTTAGCCTGAGAATACTGTATCTTTGTGTTTTCACTATTTTAAAATCACCGAACAAAACATTTGGTGCCACCTGTGCAGTATATTTAGCAGTTTTGCTTTCCAGATTGCAAAAGAAATGTAAAACACTTTTTCTGCTGTGTAGTGTCCCCCTATCCCTTTTACCTTGGTCCAGCACATACCCTACTGCCTCACACTTGGCAAAATCTGAGGTGTCATCCACTGCATCGTACCACCCTAATCTGCTACTCATTTTGACCAACTTCTTCTTTGTTTTAATGTAACATACCACACAATAAATGATGTATATTTTCCAGAACTTTTCGGAGTAACAAGGAAAATATTTTTCATCTACTTTCTTTCCAAACAAAGCAAAGAAAGATTGATCTGGTGTTTAAAACTTCAAGGATCTGCAGTCTTTTCAGAAGGCTTTTTCAGAAGACATCAATAGCAATGGTATTACAGTATTTTGTGACCAAAAATGTAATTCCCCAAACTTGCCTACATTCTGCTCTCACCAAACTGAACAGTGGCTCAGATCTGAATCTGTAAATCTTCACTTGATTTTTGATTATTTAGTCTGTTTCACTTTCAGTTTTCCTTTTGAATTATACTCAGATTTCAGGTGGTAAGATAGATATGCAGCTGCTTTAGTTGATGAAGCGTTCTTTATTTGATCAAAACCCTGCATTTTAAGAAGAATAATTGAAGAGATGTATTTTCCTGCCACTGTAAACAGACACAAGTCTTTTAATAGCATGACACTAATTTGTTCCATGCCTTCATTAATATTGCAAGTGAAGAGGAGGACTGAACAGCGCAACACTTAGATTGTAAAAGTACAGATGAGGACAAAATTTGCCAGGGAGTATCTTCATTATTAAACAATGTTTGCAAAACAGAAGAAGCTGGGATATTTTGCAGTGAATAGAAGTCTACCTAAACATCTGATAAGCTTTAAGTTTACTTTTCAACCTGCCAATTCTTTTACTTACAGACTGGGTAGATTTGGCCTGGAAAGCTGTTGAAACACCGAATTTTTAGTTTATTCTGAGGGGAATATCATACAGAAACACATTCTGATTCATGCAAAATGGCTCTAAACTGCTGCACACAAAGCCTGTGTATGAGCTTTGAAACACAAATTACGGTGTATGAAATACAATGTAGGAATTTTAGTATTTGGTCAGATGACTTTTTTCTAAGATTCTTTTACCAGATGTGTGAATAGTTATACACAAGAAAACCATTCCAAAATCACAAGTTGTGACCTGCAATTTGTAAAAATAGTACTGTAGCACAGCTTTATTACTTACTCAGCTAAGCTTACTGGAATGTGGAATGCCTCCAAGTTGTACCTGTTCTTCCCAGTGAAACCTCAACCCCACACAGGAGAGACAGCAGCAGTGACATGTCTGCCCAACTCAGAGCTGCAACTAACAGACACATTCCCCAGAGAAGTGATGAATTTGATCATACAATGCTTGTTTCTGGCCAGCAGTATGAGTGGCTCAAGAGAAATGACTTCACGTAATGCTGGAATTCATGAGTCCTGCACCCAACCACTCCTTCACCCCGCTAACACTATCACCAGCAGCCCTTAAACATGACAGCTACGTTTGAGAGCGGGGAAGACAAGGGGTTTACCTCGCTTCTTTTACAACATTTGAAATGTAAAAACCTTATTCATATTCAGCAGAGAGCTCTTCTTTTTGGATGCAATTCGCCTCAAGCTAAACAGACACATATTTCCTCCCCAGTGACCACTAGAATAGTGACTACCTGAGATGGTGACATCTACATTTGGTAGATGAATTCAGGCCAAAAAGCCAGAACTGCCGCTGCAGGTCCTACAAAACCTATAAAGGCTTCTGCAGTCAGGTATGGGGGAGGTTCTGCAGGCCTTTCTTCTGTCTGCAGCACCTCACACAGGAATGCCATCTGTCAGCAGCCTCATCCGATAGTCTTCCAACTGTGTTCATATAGTGGGCTGCCAGAAGGATGAGATGGCACTACCCTGTGAACTGGCATTTTTGTCAGAGAATGTTCAGAGGAAAAAGGAACTGGGGAAGGGAGAACAGATTAACTAGTTCATGCGCCTTTGTTTTTTTGTTTCTTGTTTTTAATCTTATAAATCTGTGTCAAGAAGAGCTGCTATCAGAGGGAGGAGGTGAAGTTAATGAATTACTGTCTTGCAAAACAGCAGAACCGGCAGTTGAATCAGGTAGATTACGTGAGTGTGCTACCACAGGGGTAAAAACGCATTGCTCTTATCACCTGGTTCCCTTCAGCAAAACTGCTGCTTGCTCTGCCCAGCTACAAGCACAAGAGATATTCAGCTTCAGCAAAGATGTGGGATGGCTGTATTCTTCCAGAATATGATGATTCACTAAGTATAAATTGAGCAGCAATAACCTAACATTTGGGCTTACAATACCTAGAGCAATGACACATATGACCTAGATCAATTTTCACACTACAGCAACTTCTCCACCTGCTTCTGCAAACTAGAGAAAAGCCCTGTAAGTATTATGTAATGCTGCTCACAAAAGCATTCCTATGCTTTAATCCAAGAAAATTCAAATGGAAAATTTTACTCACTTGATCAGTTTAAGTTACACCTCTCCAAAGGAGGCACACTGGACAGAGAAACCTATTTGAACTCCATCTTGAATGGTCCAAAATCTGAGACCACATGCACAAAGGGGAAAAGAAAAAATTCTCGACTGGTTTGATGCAAAACCTGTAAGTAACTAGACAGTCATGGCCTACACATGTGATAGAGACAAGAAACTGTGAAAGCATCACATGAACAGACATGAAAGAGCAATATACTTTCAAAGGCATACAAAGTTTTGTGCTTGGAGTTTGGCTTTAACCCATCAAAGGCATACGAATAGACAACTCAAGGAAGTCCTGTTTTGAAGAGAAACTTGCTCCTCTCACTTTTCATAATCTGCTTCCCACACCTCATAACTATCAAGTTGTTCAGAAGACAAAGTAAGATTTCACCTGGTTGGGAAGCATACGTGATGCCCTGCCAGCTAGCAGCACAAGATGATCAGCCATATAAAATAGGAAACTGATTTTGATCTCTCTCTTCAACATAGCTTCTGGTTTTCATGAAACTGTTCAGAACTGACTACTTTCTGTCCTACTTTGGGTAAAATTGGCCAATGAGATGTATTTCAGAAAGGGAGTAGAATATGGCTGGGATCTTAATCATGTAAATCACATTTCCTACTGGATGAGGAAAAGAATCCGATAAATTCCAAATAATGTCTTTCTTCAGCTTTCTTGGAAAGAACAACACTTACAAATTTCTGTTCCTTGTTGCTCCTGTACACCTAGAATTATTTCCTAATTAAGTGGTAACTGTCCAATTTTGGATCAAAGGCAAGATTTAATGCACTGTGAAGAACTGACACTAGGCTTCACTTACAGCCTGAGTTTGGCCAAGTAGACACAGATATTTCTGAACTGAATTCAGTGATCCTTCTGTGTGTTGAAAGATGGCTTCTAATAGGGGGGAAAAAAGGCAAAATTATCACAGACTGAAATATAGTCATTCACTTGAAATATATTTGAACTATATCTTGAACTAGCATTCCTGCCATTTGCCATTATGAGCTTTCTGAAACAGTTTTGCTAATGTGTTTCAAATCTCTCCTGAGTTTCATTGATGCAAATCCTACGTTAAATGTAGTAAGCAATTCAAATAAAAGAAAGGCATATTCAGTTTGGAATTACTTTATTAACTCCAATTCCACTTTATAACTCTTTTCCTCTTGCAAAGACAGAAAAAAAGTAGCAATCTTGCACATACCTACCTCTGTTATATCTGAATACAGGCTCTGGCTAATTTACAGACTTAACTAAAATCAGAAAGGATCTCACCAACTCTGACTCAGAATGAGATGCTCAGAGTATATTCTTACAGGAAAGGTCAGCTGAGATGCTTTCAATAAACACCACCAAATATCTGTTCCAAAAACAAATGGGACAGGTAGTCTCTCCATCTTCACAGCTTGCTCTCCTGCAGAGAATCCAGCAAAAGTCAAGTTTACCAATGGTCAGTGTATACTGCAGAACAAGGATTCTGTTGCAATAAAACAAAAGCAGAAGCAAATGCCAAGCCTGTCACTGAATCACGGCACTTCTTTTTGTCACTCTCCTTCTGTTCCGATGACAGAGTGACAGCACTATGTTGTATTAATTGATTTACGCTGCAGTAACACTTAGCGGCTGAAGCCCCATTTTGCACAAATATAGTGAACTATTGATGTACTTCAATCTCAGAGGTCTTCATAAGAAAGTGATATCACCTAAGCTCAAGCATTGCACTATTAGTCATCAAGACTTTCCGTAATCAACAGAAGGATACCTACCCTACCCCAAAGCAGGTACTTAAAGCACAAGAGAGCTGCCAGTATTTGCAAGTACCTCTGTCTTTTCATTACTTATAGCAGGAGGTAACTATAGTAGGAGTATTAACAAATAAATTCAACTTCCAGACAGTTAAATTAAATGTGATGAATCTGTCATACTAATAAGTTATTATGTATTTCTAAAATGCGTTGTTTATCACCTGGGTTAGAAAAAAGGAACACAATCACGGGAAAGTTTTTTTGAAAATAGCAAAGAAATTGCCACCGTACCTAACTCCCTCCAGCATCTCACTAGAAAAGATAAAATGTGGATGCAGAAGTAAACTTCTGCCATTTTCTCAACAATTGTAATGCAGGCTTACTGACAACACTACATAATCACAGGGGATGTTTTACATGCGCTCAGATCTACATTTGCATTAATGCTCACTATTGCACAATAACGTGGACTGTAAAAGCAGAGATGGAAGAGCCCAGTAGAAGTTTTCCCAGTTCCCACCCACAAAATCCCATTTCTGAGTCACGCCACTCCTACACTAGCAACCCAGCTTAAACCAGTTCCCTCTTGGCTTGAGTCACAGCTCCAACCCTTTGTATACCACCATACCTATATGCTCTGATTCCACACAGTATAAAATGTCAGAAATTTCCTGGATCTTGAACGCTGGGACCTAAGCACTCTGTATTTCCCCACATTCTGCACTTGTACTAGTGAAGAGGTTCTTCCAAATGGCAAGTAGAGGCTTATAATTTGAGAAGTTCCAGACCTCACAAGGAGCTGGCAGGACTCTCCTGCACACTTCCCCAAACCAGCTAGAAAGAATTTGCCCATGTAATCAGAGAACAAAGACTGGACTTTCAGCAAAAACTTAAATGGCACTGAAAACATAGTTTCCAAAACTCCCATTTCCAAAGCATCCAGAACTTCACAGCCAGATCACTACATCTAGTCAGTGCTTCCAAACAGTCCTGAGCATAATCCAAATAGGTTCAGCCATCAAGGTCATCCCATATTTACAACTTCTGCTTCCAAATCATTGCATGCTGATTTGCCATTACCATTAAACAACTTGTATTTGGCAGTGTTCACTGTAAAATACAGTTTCACAACTGACTACACCAGTTAGTTGTCTGGGGCACGTGACTGGCTAAGCATGCATAGAAGAAAGAGTACGTCACAACCAAGCGGTTGTTAGCTATAGTGAAAAAGCTGACAAAGAAAGGACAAGAACTGTGTTCCTGTGTGTAGTCTAACCTAAAGTTTGCTATCCCGGAAGCTTCTGGGAATAAGGAATCCACGAACTCCATTACCCAAAGCAACCAAACAGCTTCCCAGGGAGTAGGTATGGTTTATGTATTAAGCTCTTTATGACCTGAAGTCACAGCAAAATAAATAAATAAATAAATAAAGCAAGGTATCCAACTTCACTCCTGTAATTTGGTGGCCTAACTTCATGCAAAGAATTCCTAAAAGCCTATCAAACACAAAATTGCAGAAAGATTACTACATGCTATGGCTCCTACCTAACATTGCCAAAATGTTGGTTTTCTATCTCCTGCCTCCGCCATCTGCCGGCCCTGCCCCCAGATATGTAATCACACCACCTCTGCACAAACACACAGGGAACAATTCTGAGACACCTTAGCATTCTAGGGCTGCAAAACAGCTTCCCTTACAGCTACTGGAAATGTTTCTGTCACGGAATTCCAGTCTGGGGTTTTACTTTGCCTTTTCTTTCTGCTCTAACAGTTGAGAACTTTCTGTCTGACTTTGTTACTCCCAAAAACCTTGTGATAGGATTCATTAGAGTTCATGTAGTAAATAGGCAAACTGTTATGGTTTAAATAGCTGCCTGGCATAATACAGTGATGCAGAACACGCTACCTTGTGATGACTGCAATCATTATATATACTGCAATATCATGAAATTCTAAACCAAAAGCAAAACCTGAAGAGTTTGACATATAGTCACACATAACATAAGAAACTACATTTGCCTGAAGGACAGTTGAAATCCTACATTTAATGAGCTGCCTCAGTCTAGCTTTCATAGAATATTCATAATCCAAATAAATCTAAATTTAAAAGGTAAGAGTAAAGTAAGAGTAAAGTAAGAGTAAGCCTGGAACTAAGTTCTGATAAGAGGAATTCTGAAAGGGGGTTTTATGAACCCACAATTACAAACAAGGCATAAAATGCTGCACTCACAACCAAGCCATCACTCTCAGGCTAGCATGTATAAGTGATCTCGCTGATCAGCAAAGGGGAAGAGGAGCTGCACTGCTCCCAGAGTTATGTGATGTTTGCGCAGCCTGTCCTGTCCAACAGTAATTCAGAAGCCAGCAGAGATCCAGTGCATCTGCTCAAGCCTTCTATCTTCATCTAATGCTAGGTAGTGCAACGGCCTTCTTTAATCACACTCAAGTACCACACTGTCTCCTTTTCTGCAAAAGGAAGGAACCTCCTCCTCATTTCCCATTCACTTTCTGCCTCTATATTCCATTGCTTCACTTCCTGCTGCCGGTGATCAGTAGACTGCATCTAGATTATTACACTGTTCTAGAACTCCCAGTTTAAGAAATATGTTGATAAACTGACACAATTTCAGCAGAGGGCTACTAAGATAGGTGGGGCCTGGATCACTGGCCCTGTGAGGAGAGGCTAGGGGAGCTCAGCTGGTTCCACCTGGGGAAGGGATGGCTCTAGAGTCTTTCAACATTAAGTTGAAACACGAGAGGTTCTTCCCAACAAGAACAGCCAGGCAAAGGGACAAGCAGCCTCAAGAGGTTGTATGGCTGCCATCCCTGCATGTAGGTTGAGACCCAGCTGGATTATGTCCTGATAAACCTGGTCTCATCTCGTAGCTGACCAGGCTTTGAACAGGAGGTTGGAGTACAGAACTTCAGAACTATATTAAGTAAATATGTGGATGATGCTAAACTGGAAGTGTTGACTCCCTTGAGGGTAGAGAGGCCGTGCACAAAGACCTCGACAAATTCTAGGCCAGTCACCATCCACATGAAGATTCTGCAACTAAGATGGGGCACTCCTGGATGTATGTACAGATTAGGGTATAAGGGGCTGGAGAGCATCTCTGCAAAAAAATTAACATGGGTTGGTTAGCAGCAAGTTGAATATGAGTCAACAGTGCACCCTAGCAAGCAGAAGGCCCACCGCTGTCACTGGGCAAGGGAATAGGTTGTCCTGTTCTGGTCAACTATCTGTCAAGAACGAGGGTCCAACAGCAAAGACAGGGAGGACAGGCAGCCTCTGGCCCAAAGACACTGTCACTCAGGATTCTTCCTCTTTCTGTGTCCCATCCTTTCCAGCTTTCCTTTCCTTGTTGGGGCAGCTTTGAATTGATTTCATGAGAAAACAACAACAAACTCCTTTACAATCACTGGCTTCATGGTTTTTCTTCCTGCCATTGAGTGACCATGAGAAATCTGTCCTGTCACATAGACAAATGCTAGTCTCCATGACCGGTGTAAGAAAACAATTGCACCCACAGGATGTATACTGCACAAAATCTGAAGCAACGTGCTTGAGAGCATTCAGTAATGGGGCAGTGCAGTTCCCAGATTTTTAAGTAGCCCTGAGAATTATTACTGCAGCTCAAGAGTGCACGTCTAGAAAATAGGATATAGAGCAGTATTTAACCACAGAAGGATCTTTTAATTGGTCCATGCTATTCATACCAAGAAATTCAAGTACTTGTTTAGAAAAGAGAATCAGAAATGGTAACTAAACAATTTCAAGGAGCAGTAATTCAGTTTCCACAGTGAATAAACTGTTTACTGTGAGGCTGAAAACAAGATATATCATTTTTAACAGCATGATGACATTTTGTTTTTTTGATACAATGTCACCATCTAAAAATAAACTAAAGAAATAAACAAATTAGTACAAAAAGAGTATATCAGCAAAAGAGGAAATATATTTTTTATAAGTTATTAAGCATCACGCTAAGAATTAAATGTACATTTTGGGATGAACCACTCTGAGAACACTTGAACTTCCTAATAATGATGATGTTTAAAAATGGACCAGTACACACCAAGGATATTGCAAATGACAACAGTAATTTTGAATGAAGTATTAAACTAAGTTACTGGGGGTAAGACTCCTAACTGTAAGAATGTGAGACATTTATTTCTGTGGGAGATTACACTACAGACCCCTATCTATTGCATGAGTTTCTCTGCAACGTTTGGTGAGAGCTGTTGACAGAGACAGGATGCTAAAAGATTTTTCTGTGCTCTTACACATGGTAATAAAAGTTAGTTATCAACTGATCTATGCTGCACACTACCCACAGATCTGCCCTGCAGTTCCCCAAAAGACCGTCTTTTCACAGCCACAGGAAATCAGCTGTGTTCAGAGCAGAAACTAGATGAAGAAAATATTTGAAAATAATAAACACAGAGTAGATCTGAAACACTGAATTTCACTGCTTTCCACTCTGCCTCCTGCCTGCTGAGATCGGTTTGGAGAACACGATGCCATTTAGTCACCAGAAGCGTAGAAGCTCCATGCCTGCTCCAACAAATCCCTCTGCTTCCCAGAGCTGGTTCACAGTTTGAAGCCGAAGCTATCCAAATGTGGATGGCCTAGGAAATCTGGAATAGCAGCATCTGCTCAGCACAGTGTAACTTCAAGTCCTTGCTACTGAATACACATAATCTACGCATCATTTAAAGCCAGCCATGTGTACAGTCCTACTAGAGCACCAAGTGAGAAATCAGTTCAGCAGAAATGCTATGAGTGACATCCAGAGAGAACAAAGAGGGCCTCTATTTTAAGGTTTCACCACAAAACCATAGTAACTAGCCCCAGTTTTTGATATGAGCAGTCAAAGATTTGCCCATTGTAATTCATCATCCTAAGCATGAGCTACTGGTGCCCCAATGGTTGGTCTAAACTTTAGCATATATAAAGTTCACTAGATGCCAAGTTTGTGGATTGTCTAGTTGGCAACATATAATCACAGAATGAAAAAAAAAAAAAAAAAAGCAGAGCAACAAATGTTGTTTTGCTGTCTTTTCGCTAACCATATGGTCATTTTCCCTACCACGGCTCTGAAGTAGGACAGGTACCAGAGATAGCTGCAGTGAGTGGGCTGTACTCCACATATTTCATCACTCTGCTTCCAAATCTCATTGCTTTAACAGCTATCTCTGGAGCAAAATGATTCCGATGACTGTGGCATAAAAATGCCCTCTACTATTACAGTTTCATATTCTCTTTTATACTGCATATAGTACACTGAAATTGGATCTCCAATTTACCAAAGTGAACTCCTTTCAACTGATACTCAATCTTCTTAACGGAGATTATTATAATTTAACCCATTTTGATTTAATTGTTACCTCCCTGGGTTACCTTGCCCCACTGAGCTGTTTTTAAATTGCCCGATTCATTGAATGTTTCATTCTTAACTGATTGCCTGTCTGGTTTATCCACATATTTGTGCACAAATTTCCTAATTACAGTCCTTCTTTCTCAGTTACATTGCTTCACATAAGTGTTTCTTGACTTTATTATGGTTTTATTGTTTCTTCTTCTTCATTCCCCTGCTACTACAATGCTTGCCTCCATTGCAGTACACCCTGCCATCTTTCATTCCCCCCACCAATCTCCCAGGAACCCTCCATCTTACTACCCTACCATCACCCTCACAAACTCTCCCCTCCAAGCACATGTATTTTCTTCCTTTCTAGAGTACCCCATTCTGCAGTCTCTTATTCTCGTCTGACAACAGGGTTCTGACATGCTTTCTAACAGAAAAAAAAATAGGTTTTCACCAGGAGTAAGAATATTATGTAGAAAAACAACCTGTCCCTGAGAACAGTCAGCAACCAGGACAAGACTAAAACAGGGAAAGGAGAAGGAATATCATATGTGGTTTCTCTTAGGCAGGAAAAAGCACACTGTTGTCCTTGAGACTAAGTCAATTTGTCTGTTGCCTGCTCAATAGCTCGCTATGGTTTATGGTTTGGTCTGAGCTGAGCTTGTGCTAAGGAAATCTACTGGGACAAGGACAGAAGTCTGGTAGCTGTGGAGAGCTTCCTGTCCTTGACCACAGAGACAGGGCTGATCCCTGCTGAGCAGGGCTGGGGACACCAGATTTAACATTTCAGAAACCAGAGAGGCAGTGCTCTATCAGCCACTGAGGAATTTTGAGAGCACCTGAGAGATGAACACGCATTTCAAAAAGGCATGTTTGACATACCCGTATATTTCACACACTGTTGAATTTGTTGGTTTTCAGCAACACTTGAAAGATGAGGAGGGGAAGTGTCAGAGAATTAATATCACACCAGCTTTGTGAAAATTTGGGTAGAAGGGAAACCCAAACACACAAGCCCCATGCACCCTGCCTGAGAGCAGCTGGCAGCTCAGCCAGCACCGTGACAGTCACCTCACAAGGGACAAAGGAGCAGAGGGAACTGGGACACAGGCTGACCCTAATTAGCAGTGCTATTTGTAGAAGAATTTATTCTTCAAAATGGAAGAAGATGGTGGTGTCTACTGAGGTAGTTCTGGAGCTGATCCAAAGAATTAAGGTAAGCAGCTTCAAAAACACTGGGACACAAGTTATTCTTGAGCCAGTAACACCTAGGATGTCACTTGTAAGTAAGCTCACAGGCAACTTCACAGCAACCCAGCATGCAGGCAGGGTCACATGAGGGCCCAGAGAGAGAAAGGAAGCAAGAATCCCTGAGGACATCTGCATGTCTGCTGGTCTGTCACTGTTCCTTTATTTTCTGAGACTGAGAGGGTCTGGATACCATGAACAGAACAGCAATTGATCCCTCTACCAAAGACATGACAAAAAAAAAAAAAAAAAAAGAAACAGGAAAGAGCTTAGAGAAGGTCTGCTAACTAGAGGAGTATTACAGAAATGCTGGATATAGAGAACATCTCTGAATAGTTTTCATGAACTGATTCCCAGGTATTTATACAAACTGGGAGAAGATCTCCTTGAGCGCAGCCCTGAGGAGAAGGACTTGGGGGTCCTGGTAACGAGAAGCTGGACATGAGCCAGCAGTGTGCGCTTGCAGCCTGGAAGGCCATCTGTGTTCTGGGCTGCATTAAAAAAGGGGTGGCCAGCAGGGAGAGGGAGGTGATTGTTACCTTCTACTCGGCTCTTGAGAGGTCCCATCTGGAGTACTGTGTCCAGGCCTGGGGCCCCCAGTACAGGAAGGATGTGGAGCTCTTGGAGCGGGTCCAGAGGAGGGCCACTAAGATGATCAGAAGGCTGGAGCACCTCTGCTATGAGGAAAGGTTGAGGCAACTGGGCTTGTTT